>BMAV01007170.1:0-12216 GCA_019973955.1 Trichonephila inaurata madagascariensis
GATCTAGTTGCGTGATCTGACTTGAATACGTGTTTTAAATTTTGGGGTTTGACTCTCACTTTAATTAAATTTGTCAAATTAGAATTTAAGTAATATGTTAATCTTAATAAAAGTTGTATTAAAATTTTTATGGTCTCATCATTTTGATAACCCCACACCTCTAGCTTACGCGGAACCGGCACGACATGGTCATCACAGGATGGCTATGTCAAAAGCTTTTTTTTGTTTGATTCCATACCATATGCGTTGTATTCCTTTTTCAGCGCCGATGGTTTCGTCATCCTTTACGTACATAATACTCTCCCTAATTTCAGAATTTCATGTCTCTCAGATGATTTTTCGTGAAGTTATGGCAATAAACCCATCTGTTGCTTAAGTTTTGCACACCAGTGTACATGTATTCAGCTGAAACAAAACTGAACCCAAAGCTGTGCCTCAAGATAAAGCTGTACGCAACCAACAGAAAAGACAGACACCATTTGTTAAGGAGCACTTTCTTTCCTTATTAAGACTCCATAAATGAAGTACACTAAAGTAGTTTCTACCTTATTTCCAATTGGCCGTAGCACGGAAGCTCAAGTAACTAATATTCTTCTCCCAAAGCACACGATTACCTTGGTAAATGTCTATCATCCAGATACCTCACAAATTGATACCGACCTGCTACATAACCTTGTCTTGTTGAAGGCTGAGACGAAAATTTTACTAGGAGTCCTTAACGCAAAAGTCCACTTCTGAGGCCACAAATCGCTTGGTTTAAGAGGAATCCAAGTTGAAGACATTGTTGACAATCAAAATTTAACCATTCCTATACCGCAGAAAATACCTACGTTTTCAGAACAAAGGGCACAGTGTCTGCTCTTGACATCACTGTCATTATCCACCCATCAGCAGAAAAACACACTGGAAAGTGCTTGATTCTGTGTTATCAGTGACCACTATACAATTATTACAACCTTTCAAATGAACCAAAAACCTCGCAAGCAATCTAAGCGCTCTTGGAACTTTCACAAAGCAAACTGGTTTGGGTTTACTCAAGAACTAGAGAATCTGCTCTGTCAACGAATCACGGCGACCTGGATGAACTCCTGTTCCTATTCACTAACCGAATTCAAGATGAAGCAGGGCATCATATTCCACGAGGAAAGAGAAGGGATGACTGGATTCTGTTTTGAAGGGATAATAACATAGAAGCATTAATTAATGAGAGGGATCAACTGGGTAAAACTCCAGAACAACAACTGGGAGCTTTTAAGACCTTAACTCATTGAAGCAAGGAACCTAGTAGAAGATGACATCTCTGCTAACAAACAAGAAAAAATGGGGTGAACTTTGCGGCAAACGTAACCCGAGAAAGAAACATCTCAGTATTGGAACTTGATCAAGGTCCTAAACAACACTAACAGCCCAGCATAGGGCACTCTGAAATCATACGTCATCTCTTTAAATGGTTCAAATGCTAGACAAACATAGAAACAGCAAAGCTGCTTGCAAAGCATTACGAAGACTCAAGTAAATTAGAATACGTGGTGGAAGACAGGAGAGTCTAGAATAAGTATAAATCAATCCTAAAATAACAAGACGAAAGTTGACGATAGACTTTTCACATTAGACTTGACTGTTGCGGAACTTGAGTCTGCGATCGAATGCCTCGATCCAAAAAACACCATCGTCCGAATCTCATCTTTGGGCAAATGATAACACACTTTGGGGAAAATACTAAAAGACACCTGCTAAAAATTTACAACCCATCATGGGGCTCAGGCAAGCTTCCCAAGATCTGGAAGAACTCTCTCATTATTCCCATCTTCAAGCAAGGGAAAGCTGTTACAATCTGCAAAAATTATCTACCCATTTCAGTAACCTGCTTTCTGTGCAAACTCATGGAGTGCATTGTACACACAAGAGAGATTAATGCGGTAGATTGAAGAACAATGTTTTGCATTTTTACAAAACCGCTTACAAAGACAAGCACAGTACCATCAACCAGACTGTTTACTTTTACTAGTACGTGATCGAAGGGTTTTCAAGAAAAGCAGCATAAGAAAACAACTATGGTACTCCCAGATCTCTATGCTGCTTTCGACAGAGTATAGATACATCATTCATGCAACATGCATATCATGAAACCTCTGATCTGGATAAACGATTTCCTTAGAACAGTGCTTCTCAAATTTTCGATAGCGGTGACCCCCTTTTCAATCATAATTTTTTATCGCACCCCCCTTATACAAAAATAATGTACTGAATGCAATAATAATGCACTTTAAAGCTAAAGCTACAATATAAAGATATGCGCGATACTTAATTATACACCGTACAAATTAATAACATGAGTATAAAATTTTGAATGTTAAATTTTAAACAAAAAAAATTTAAATAATAGGATAATTATTAAAGGAAAAATTTTTTCCCTTTTTCTAAAAATTGTAACATATTGCAAAATGTGGTGGCTGCTTTGAAGCCAAAATATAGATATCAGCTAAATATAGAGGACAATTTATAATCGTAAGTATTAATTTGAAAAAATTTGCTCTGCAAGACAAGCCCATGGAAGTCGTTATAACTTATTAAACTTGTGTTCTTAATTTAGTATTAATTAATAAGTTATAAAATACCATGTGCAGCACTAATACATTAAAAGTGCACCGGCTGAAAACCCGCTCTTTGCACGAATTCCTTTATAAGAAATTAAAACATTATTCTTGATATAATGGACGAATTGTAAGAGTAAAGCCAAGTACGCGACAACGTCGGCAAAAATGTAAAATGTTTTTTTCTTAAAAATGATTGCTCAAATTATAATTAGTTTTAAGCGAACTGTAATTTTCTACCTCACATAATTAGCATTTAAAATTAATGTTAAATAATGAACAATAATTAAAAATTCCGATGAAGGATAACTGTGTTATTTTATATTTAATATTTAAAGCAAAAGACTTCAACATGTCTTAACCCAGGAGCAGACGCGGATCCGATACTAATGGTCATTCGGGGTTATTGAGTCACCCCAATTCCTTTTTTAGAATTATTTTTATTCTACTCAATATAAAAATCGTAATTCCAGTGAATAATTTAATTAAAAGAAAGTATACTTACCTACTTCCAAGGACTTTTCAATTTTTCATCGATAATTTTAGGAAAAAATACAATAAAACTGAACTAAAATGTTTCAAATGTGCGTGACTTAATTAAAGAAACAAATTACAGACCCATTACAGGAATATTATTTGCAGGAAAACTGTCATACTGTCCTTTGATGTTAGGCAAATGACATGTTGAACTTTTGCTTACTTTTTTTTTTTGACAAGGCGAAGTGTGTCTTCTGATACTTATGACTTCATATTTTAGTTGATGGAGTTCTTTAGGTAACATTTGAATTTTTTTCTTTCGGTTCATGCTCATTGCTTTTCTCAAATTTACTTTCGCTATCATGATTATTATGCATTATTTCAGCAGGATCATCCCTTGCTTGATCAGTTTTAACTTCCTTCAATAGAATCACAGATGCCCATTTTTATATTCTGCTTATTTACATTTATAAACCATAATAAGTCGTACAACAAGGCAATCAAAATCACTTAGTTATTCATAGGAGGAAATGTAGCATGATCACAGAAAATATTTTTGAAAAAAAGTTATCGCAACGGGAACTTGGCCAAAACAAGTACCTTAAGATTCTAAAAAAAGGTTTGTCACTTCCGAAAAAGAGGGAGATATGTGACAAATATATTTTTGTTCCTATTAACACTGTCATACAGAAGGATAGTGTCAGGGCCATTGGTAACGAATAAACAGTTTTGCCACAATTAACGATTTCAAGCACTCGGCGTGGCCTCTCCCGGGCTAAAAGTGTATTTAATATAATATGGATGTTATTCTAAAAAATTGTGTAAAACGCTTTTCATTATGCTTTATATGTTTGGGAATACTCATAAAAATAAATCTACCCAATAAATTTTAAAATGCTTGCTGTGTTTTCAAAAATCATAAAAATATTTTTTCAAAAAAAGCACAGCGAAGGAATTAACCTGTTTGAAGGTCAAACGGGAGCAATACTTCTGCTGCCTACAGCTAACGTACAGTGTTTCAATAATAATAAAAGTGATTAATTTTTTATCTTCCTAAAATGTTTTGATTATGGGTCTGGATTTTGTTTTTTCTCTGAAAGAGTAGTATTTTAGGTTTGAAAAGAAAACTTAATAAAAATATCTTCATCCTGGGATTACACAAAATCAAATAAAATGTATTTTATTTGGTTATAGAATCAAAGATAGCTGATGAGGTTGTGAAGAACAAGCTTTTATTTTTGATAACGTAATATCGCTAGATGATATTTATGAATTATATCTTTGTAAATGTGTATTTTTTATTATGTTAAAAAGTATTTTGTTTTACTTATTCCAGAAAATAAATTTTTTTTAAAATCATTTATTTTCGATATGCTCGTGTCCCCCTCGTAAGGTTATCTCGTCCCCCAACAGTTTGAGAAACGCTGAATTAGAAAAAGAAGGTTTAAAGTCAAAGTGATTGGCACATTTTCAAGCACATACTACACGAAGTCATGAGTTCCTCAGGGCTATGTGCTTACTCCACTCCTTTTCCTTTTCTATATAGGTACGATCGACCACCATTGAAGCAAATATGTCAAAGTGGCCTGTTATGCCGATGACATTGCAGTGTGACATATTCATGCAAACATCCGTAAATGCTTGTATGTAAGGCATTGAAACGTTTTTTAAAGGAGCTTAAGCTCACTATTAATCCAGATAAAATCAGCATTTGCATCTTCTCAACTGACAGCAAAAATTAAAGCTCCTTACATCCTATTATCAAATTCAAATTTCTAACCCAAGGTACCTTGGTCTCACTCTTGACTCAGAGTTAAGATTCACGCTACATCTCGATCATATTTTTACTGAAGCACTAGAAAAACTTAACATCCTTAAGAGACTTACGGTACTTCTTGGGGATAGAATCCAAAAACCCTTCTAAATACATGTTCTTCCATTGTTAGGCCCATTCTTGAGTGCGATGCACCCATTTGAGCATCAGCCAAGCCTACTGCAAAAGGAAAGATCGACTCAATTCAGTACAGGGCCTCCAAAATCATCACAGTGCTGTCTCATCAATGAACAACATAAAAATTGGAAATGAATGCGGCCTCTCTCAATTTGAAAGCAGAAGAAAATTATGTATAATTAAATTCACAAATAACATATGAAGCCTATAGGATAACCATATTTCTAGCAGAACTTTCAAGACGTGGAGTGATAAATCCTGACTTACAAGATCCTCAACCATGCAACAAGACCAGGAGATCAGAAATAACATCAACTTCCAGCACTCGACCAGTCACTTGATATCCCGAAGAGAAGCTTTCACACAACTCTGCATATCCACCCACAGGCAAAGGTAAATCTAAACCTCGTCCAACCCTGAACTAAAATAGAACCAGTAAATAATTAATTAAATAAAAATTAAAGAATTAAAGTAATTAATTAATTAATAAATTAAAGAAAAAGCCGACCATGCAATCAAAGAATTTACCTTCCAAACTCAAAATATGGCAATCGCCTACACTGACGGCTCATCCGACTCAAATCGTGATAGAGGAGATGCAGGTGTCTTCTATATTTCTCCACACAGAGAGCATGAGTACCATAAAATTCAAGTAGGGAAAACCGCATCCAACTACGCATGTGAACTATTTGCTATCATCAGAGTCCATTGGAGATTTTCCTTTTAAAAAGCTTCCAACACTCCAGCTTCCTTATTATCTTTACAGACTTAAGATCCACGCAGCAAATGATCCAGAAGGGCAAGTGCAAAATCAGCAAACAAATCATCCAATCCATCGACAAAATCCTCACAAGAAAGAGATCCTGCACGCTGCAATGTTTAACAGCCAACGTAAATATCTTCGGTAATGAGAAAGCCAATGAACTTACCAAAGATTCCAAAGCTTACCCACAATGATATAACCTCACGACCCTCATCCCTCTTCCCCCTTTTTTTTGAGGAATTTAGAGTTAATTTAATGTCTAGTTTATATATATAAATGGCACACTCTCTGCTTTTAAAAATTGAAACAAAAGAAACTCTGTATTTGTACTCATACATATGAATATTTATTTATTTTAAAGTATAAACTGCATTTATTAACGTAAATAATTATTCAAATGTTAACAATTAGCATTTAAGAATAACGAAACGGCTATCTTGCAAGCTGTGTAATTATTTAGAATATTCCTCAAGATTCACTTTGTACTATACCCACTTTTTTAGTAATGTAAGAACTACCCTGAACATTTATAAATGCTAAACTAGAGGTAATTTATTTCTTAAAAACCAAAAATTCTGTTCTAAATATTTTGTAACTACTTTTTATAAAATTTCCTTAATTTTTGCACAAAAAATGCAGGACAAAAAGTTTGATTATATTTTCTCAAAATGTTGCACATAAAATGCATAACATTTACACCCCCTGTATGGAAAAATAATTATTTTATAATTCAGATTATATATAAAGTAGGTTTTGAAGAAATTGCACTTGAGAGATTCAGTGACATCACATTTGCTTACAATTTTAAAATTCAGTTTTCTAGCGTTATATTTCTCGAATTCTTTTGAAGAATTTGTTTATGGATGCAGCAAATTCCCGTCTATTTCTTAAAGGTAAAATGAAAAAAAAATGCAAAATTCGAATTATTTTAACGTTTTAGTTACCTTATATATTGTTGGAATTAATTTAAGTATTTGTAGTTTTGAATCATAAACTTTTTAGGTTTCTTAATCAGTGCTTGCTGTTCTTAGAAATTCAATTCAGATATATGATATCTATTATATACTAAAATATCAGTATAGTAGTTTCGGTTCCCGTCTCTTGTATTTCCGCTTTGTAGCCTCCAAAGTAACAAAACATAATTTTCTTGGTAAAAACAAAACAAAAACATTCAGTGATTTTTTTTATTTATTTATATTTTATTAAAACATTGAGAGAGAGATACTTTTTTTTTTTAATGTTTTATTTCTTAGGACAACTATAATTGTTTCTTCAACTTTTGAAGATTTCTAGACATTTGGGGAAATAATATACTTTTTTACAGAATATAGGATTTTTTTGTCATTTAATTCAACGTATTTTTTCAAAGAAATTTTAGCTATTTTTTTTTGTAGAAGAGGATTCGTAAGAAATAAAATATATCATTTGCTAATTCATACACACTCAAGTAAAGTGTACTGATTTCAGCATGTCTTTTATATAGAAGTGAATTCTGACACTCTTATAACTGTTTCACACATTTGCAATACATACCAAATGTTGTTCCTATATCAAATAAAGTTATATAAACTTAACTTCCCTGATTTTATAATTCATTGCATAATTTAAGTACTAAAAATAAGCAAAAATTTTAATTGTTGGCACACTATTTAGAATATTTCGAATTGGAACATTAATCAATATGATCAAAATATAGATTACGGGCATTTAAACGAAAGTATACAGCACTACAAAACTCTTTTCCATTCCCATTAGTTTATTTGATGAAGTTTCATCATATGCTATTAATCCCATATTAGTTCAAGGATCCCATACTTATTTTTATAATTAAAAAAATAAACCAAATGTTTAAATTAATGCATAGAAAAAAACCCTAAGTGGAACTACTTATTTTCATCTTTAACATAAATAAAACGAAAAAATATTCCTCTATGTAGTTAATGGAAATTCGAAATACACAAACAACACACGTTCACATTGTATCTCAAATAACCATAGCATATTCATGGAGCCGTATTCTTGACTTCAGAATTAAAAATGATGATCTTAAGATCCCCTTTTGATAACGTCTACCTCCACGTGCAGGTTTTTAGAAAAAAAGAGCCACTTAATTTTTAGGGAGTAGAAAAGCTAACTGATAGAGAGATTGTAGAATGAGATTTCGTAAAAGCAGTTAACTATTTAGATCACTCCAACTTTTCTGATGGCTTATTATAATATAAATTATATCTTTCAGAAAAGAATGATAGGCTTGTTGTGGAAACGTATGTACATATCTCGATATAGATAATTATTTTTAAATGGAATTCAGACGCACAAAAACGTTTACATTTTTTAATAACTAAATTTTAACGGTTATCTCTTGACTGTGTAAGCACTGTAGAAACACCGCAGAAAAAAATGCGAATATTACAACCGTAATTAAAAAAACATTCACGGTAATTTGCAGCACACTTTACAAAGCAAATAAATACTTACGTCATCCTGACGTCATATCAAATCAGAATCTATTGAGTAATGAAGGGAAAAAAATAACATAATCCCTAAGGATAGTTTTTTTTTCGTCATGTAATATAATTAACTTTAGACTGAAAATAAATTTTTCAGAATATATCTATTGTGATTAGTTCCAGTGAATCTATTAAAAATATTTTTAATGCAGCAAAGTCAAGATGAGCAACTCAGACTGGTAAAATTGATGCATTTCTTAAATTAAATAATTTATGTTTTAGAGTTCATTATGCTTTTAAATATAAAGCTGTAACGAGTTCTGGAGTCTTTCAACTGATTGACAAGAGGAAATTCTTTTAATGATATATTTGATTTGAGAACCTCTTTCTGTAACGGAAACCTGTGTGTGTGATACACACACATGCAAATAAAGGTAACTATTTAAATTTAAATGAGTAGAACTCACGGAGGAAGTTAGTACTAAAATATTAATATACAATCTAAGTTACATATTTGAGAATTAACCCCTTCGGGACCATGATCTCATATCTGTGATCAGTTGCGGTATCATATGTGAGATTGCATCTTTTCCTTTTTAAGTCCCTTGATAAGCTCGGTGTAGTTTGAATTTGAAACTTATAAAATTTGGAATTATTATAAGCTAAACCTTTTGGTGTATTTCATTACAGTGATGATTTTATACCAATTTTTAAATGGATTTAGACTTAATAGGAAAAATTGCCTGGTCCAGAACGGATAACCTTTTAAAATATTAACGTATCTCGGTATAGGACTCAGAGACATGATCATTGTTAAGATTTGGTAACCCATGCGTCTGCATTTTCCATATAAATACGATATGTACATTCCATTATTATCAGTACGGTATCCGACTACGTTCGGAACCGTGATTTTAAAAAAGCACATAAATGGATAATTTTCATGATATCTAGTGTCACTCAGATTAGAATACATGCATAAAATGGTTTTAAGGATATTTTGACAAAAAACAATTATTTAAATACAATATTTCGGCAAAAAATTAACTTAGATTAATCTTTTTTCAAAATGTTCTCTTTTTGTGAAAAATGCTTCTATTATAATAATATTTTGCCTGTATATAGCTCAGACCTCTGTACAGAGGCTCAACTAGAATGTTTGAAAATTCACATTATTTTCAGAGTTACCACCAATTAAAATAATTATTGGCGTCTTTTTTTCTTAAAATTGCTCCCCTCTGTTGTCGTGTAAAATATGGATAAACCCACTTCTAAGTTATATATTTCAAAACCTGGTTGAGCCTCTGTAGAGAGATCTCAGCTATATTCAGGCTATAACTATTATTATAATACAAGCAATTTTCGCCATAGAACATTTTGAAAAAAAGATTATTCTAAGTTAATTTTTTACCAAAATACTGTATTTAAATAAATTTTTTTTGTCAAAATGTCCTTAAAACTATTTTATACATTTTCTAATCTAAGTGACACTAAACATCTAGAAAATTATCCATTTATGTGCTTTTGTAAAATCACGGATCCGAACATAGACGGATATCTTAATAATTTGAATTATCTTGGTACAATTATCTATTTGTAACAGTATTAGATTTGTGGAAATGACTTGAACAAAAATTGTTGATTTTTAAATATGTATCTAGGTGCAGTTGCCCTTTAAGCGAAAATAAACTTAGATTCACCACAAAATGTTAATCATTTCAATCTAAAAGATAGAGAATATTTTCAAGGAACCCTAGTTTGTGCATTCAGTTTTAAGTTTTAATATGGAAATTCCAAAACAAATATTTTAGAATAATAATTTGATCCATTCGGGAGAAAAAAAAGTTATCTAAATGATGAACAATTCTTGAGTGTGTTTCTTAAATTGAAAAAAAACGTGATTATAATGTTTTACATATACCCTCGGTAGTTTCTGATATCTTTCCTTTTTTAAATGAAGAAATAATTAAACTAATTTTAGCTTGAAACGTAAAAATACGTAAATATACATTTCCAACAATACAGTTAAGATGCCACATAATATGATACTGTTTATTTCGATTCCATGTTGAATTAAATTTAAACTGTGTTTGTACTATTTCTTTTCTTTTTTTTCTACTTAGACTATTATTCTAGGGCCAAAATGAAAGATAAAATGTTTCTCAAAATGATTCAAACTTCCCATTATATTTTAATACATGCAGTGGCATAAATTTAAGCTAACGAATACGTTTTATAACATATATAAATTAAAAAACGTTAAACATAAGAAATTAGTAATTAATCTTTTGATAGCTGTGGTTTCAGATGTATGTAACCAACAATAAAATTAATTTGGAACGTAAAGTAATAGAATTAGGAATTTTAAACTGATAGTTAAAAACGTACGAACAATATCAAGTTATAAAATTTAGTTACAATTTTAATTCTTTTGCATTAAAATAATTCTTTGTCGACTTAAAGTGTAGTTATTTCGTATGATGGGGCTGTAAGAAGAAAGCAGAGATTTAATCTAATTTAAATCTAATTTAAAATCCAAACGTATCACAATACCTGGCTGTTTAGCTGTTCCATTATTAAATATATATTACGGTTATTTCATTTTACTCCATTATTAATTGTTATTTAAGATGATCCGGATATTCTTAGTCAGTGTACCTCCAAATTATAAAATTGAAAGTTTATTTTACTATTTCTTATTTCTACCCAAATTATTTTTTAATTGTGTGGGTTATTACAGCCGTCAAAGGAAATTGTTCTCTGTTTTTCTTATTCAAAATGGAGGATTAACGATTAAAAAATTTGAATAAATAAATATATAGAGGGAACTAATAGTAAAAATTGAAAAGGAGAGGGGGAAGTGACTCTCCTTTTTCTTTAGGAGCTTACGGCAGAAGGGGGGTTTTTTTCAGAATAGTGTCTTCCTTTTATCAAGAACATCCAAGTTGCACAAAAAAAATGAAAGGATAATGTCTGTTTCAACTGTCCAAGGATCTCGTTTTCTTAAAATACTCTCAAGGATTATCAAAATAGCATCCCACTTCTATACAGAACACATTTTATTCTAACATTAGTGATAGGAGTGTATTTAAGGGATTTGAATCATTTATGTTGCAATTTTTATTCGGATAAATATATACATTTATGTATTGTACCAACATTTACATAGATTATATATTTAACTAGAGACATCCATCTGTATACAAAACAATCAACAATTTTTAAACCATCCAAAGCAAAGTCTTCAATTATGATAACCAGTGTGTTTGTTTGAAAAGTAAACATTTTTGTTCTACAAAGAAGTCTGAGTGAATTAAAATATTATTTAAATATTAAAAACTATATATAAAGATAAATTTATTGAAAAATGAAATAAATGTAATAAATAAATAGCATTTTTTTGAGAAAGGGGAAATTCAAAAATATTTCTTTTTTACGTTTCAGTAAAATAAGGGAATATTTTTGTTTTTAGTTTCCCGACTCTCGCCGGGGATTCTACAAAAAAATGGAATCACGAATTTCAGAGCATGCTTATAAATATCAAACGGGAAAGAAGCATCACAGAAGAAGTATTCTTAGATATTTGGAGAAGAAATGCACCGAAAAAAAGATTTAAAAGAAAAATACCGCGAAGTGCCAAAGGGGCTGAAAAATGAATACAGGATAGTGATGAAATCATTGGAAGATTCAGTTGGCAAGAAAGAGAGCAAATGGAAAAGAAAAAAAATAAAAAATCATTGAAAATATATCTCTACATCTATCATTTTTGAAAAGAATCATTTCGTGGTTTTTCCTTGAAAGTGATTTCCTTCACTTATTTCTACAAAATGACTCAATAAAAAATATATGTATGCAACTTGGATTCCCACACCAGCATTAACAGGTTATTTTTTTTGCATCATTTATCACCAAAAAATAATCAAAACACACATTAAGAAACTTAATACTTAATTTAAACTTATTATTTAAATAAACGAAAAA
>BMAV01007172.1:31578-54934 GCA_019973955.1 Trichonephila inaurata madagascariensis
GCGATCGGACTCTATTTTACAGCATACTCTTATTTATCACCAGCTTGCAGACATGCTCTGTAGATGTGGCTGGTCAATTTATGTCGTGAATATCCTTACTTTCCAGATACTCGTTCACCAGCTGAGCCCTTTGTGGATGAGCGTTATCATCCATTGACATAAAGCCTAACTGCGCCCCAGTGTTGTTGTTACTAATGCCATCTGATCAGCAAAGGCCAAATCGAGGCCCAAGAAATTCATCATGGTAAAGGGCTAAGTGACACCTGTCGTTAGCCGTAGTTTTGGTCACTATGCAGGTGACAGTACGGTTTTGTCCGAGCACGAGGACTTGTGGCTCAATGTCTATTTAGAGTAACATCTAATCATCCGGGATACGAACCCAGGCCCTACGACCCAGCAGTCAGAGTCGCTAACCTCTATACCGAATGGGCACCCCTATAAAATTTAAAGTAGAACAATACATCCTCTATGTATCTCGTAGAGTCAATGAGTTTTTGTGAGTATCTACCACCGTAATGGTCATTTTCCTTGAGGATGGGGGGATGGTTTCGTGTTCCAAGTATATCTCTCCGGGTGTAAGTGCTCCAAGAATCACTGCCCATGCTGAATCGCGGCTCATCTGTAAAGAGCAAAATGTTCCACTGAAGTCTTATTCAAAACGTATGATGTCTCTACCATACAAAACGCGCACTATTGAGTACTGTAGTGAGCGGCACCCCAAAAAAACGAAAAATTTCCTCCTTCATGAAATTTTTCAGAAATTGTAGGACTTGAAACTCGAGATTCAGCGGCAGCATAAAGTTTACTTGAAAGATGAAAAGTTACCCAAGTCTTGTGTTGATGATTTGAAAATGCCAAATAGCGATCCTCATTCGTTGCTATGGATCTTTATCGACCCTGTCAAGGTTTTAGTGGAGGGGTAAGAGCACATAAATTCATAGTCACATCTCTGCAGTCCCGAACATGAACCTTTGCATCAAGGGGGTAGCTACCACCGTATCAATTATACTAGGCCCCCAAGCCAGAGGGGCCCAACATGTGTATCTACAGTACCACTAACAGTTTTCTCATATCTAAAAAAGGGCACCGTAGGAATTTTAAAACAGGGCCCACTTGGAACTAGCTACGCCAGTGGCTTGTATACTCAATTCTGAGGGCTTACACCAGGGGTGGGCAGACTTCTCCAGAGCACGGGCTACTTCTAACTTTTTCAAGGTGTTGCGGTCCACCCAGTAACGTAGGTGTAGTAAGCTAAAAGAAAGTATACAATGCAGTCGGACCTCCATTTTACTAATTTCTCTATTTAGTGAACTTTTTCTTGAAACCAAGAACATTTTTCGATTTTCTTCGTAAAATTACATCCAAATAGTGAAGTGCACTATCTATTCAACGAAATGTTCTCTTATGATTCGAATTTTTTCCGTATTTTTTAAAATACGGTATTTACTTGAATCCAAGCCGCACTTTTTTCGAAGGGAAAAAAATTGTTTGATGGGGTATTTAGAGCGATTACAGTTTCATGCATGTATTTAAAAATTTATAATACTGATAAAATAATTAATTATTCACTTCTTATTAGTTTTTCTTTTAAATTTATTTTAATTTCGTAAAATTGGATAACGACGAGACATTTTAGACTATCTTTCAATTTTTACAAAATCTTGTTGAAAATTTGGGGCATGGCTTAGAATCGATGGCGGGTTAGATTTGAATAAATATGATATTTCTGGACTTTCGTAAGATGGAATGATTATTATGTCTTAGTGAAGGCGGTCACCCCGAAATGTCTTGGAGGTCCAACGGTCGATCGGGATCGACTTAATGCCCACCCCGGGCATATACAGTTCTTCGGGGACATACTTAGTACCTCTTGTTTAACCTTTTTCGTAAAAATAAACATAACTTCCAAGTTCTCTTAATTTAGCACACGAGTGTGTGCATTTTAATCATCTTATATTTGCTCAAAGTTTTCGTATGAAATGAAGGTATGTTATTTGCGATCTTCGACAAATTTTAATCCTTAAGTAGATTTATTATGACCTATTATGCAAGCATACTCAAAACCCATTGATTGGGGTGGCTGGTTGGCTTAACTGAGATTTTAATGTGAAATTCTTCGAAATGTTTGGTTTTCTCAACTGTAAAACACGTTAAATACTTTCATCTTTAAAAATTAATTAATCGTTCTATTTTGACAATCCGAAATCCAATTTAAAATTTTCCCGTGTTATATAAAATCTATTTAAAAACAAAGAACAAGTTTTTACACGAGTTATTTCTTTAATTTTTCAGCGGTAACATATTTACTAGTAACATAAAACTCATTCAATACAAGCATTTTATACAAATATGCTTATTAGACTTATTTACAAGTCTTTATTAAAAACAGTTTATGAACAACAGGAGTATCTAGGATTTACGGAATTTTATAGAATGCAATATTTTTTTATTAAAGAGGTTCTCTGTTGGACACAATGGTATAACTTAAACATCATCGTTCCAAATTAGTTACTATATCTACTCGTTTACCTCAGCAATATGATAATTTAAGAATTAAACAAAAAAAATTAATTAAAACTCAATGATGGAAAACAATGTAAAACTTTAAAGTACTTCTATAATATGACTTAAAGTGACTTTAAAAGAAAATGCATTAGCTCCTTCAAAGTACCAAAGATTGTTTCATTTACTGAAAAGTATTTAACTATAATCTTTTAACTTCCTGCATAGGACTCTTAAGAGGTGAATGTTTTATTGAGAATGGAAGAGAACGACAATTTCGAAAACGCTGATCAAGGATATACCTAACCACAACCCTAAGTTCACATCCTAGGTAGCTTAAGAGCTGGTATCCCTTAAATTTTGCTTTTTACTCATAAATCATCCTTTCTAAACTAGAAAAGAATACATTCAATCTAATCTTGTATTGTTTTGGTGTATAAAGATCCTTCGGTGCTTTCTTAAGCCAAATAGCTACAGATGGCATTTCGTTATAAGAAACGGACTTGCATGGTAGAGGACAGTCACAAAACGATCCATAATTCGACAAATTTTTTAACACTTCATCCAAACAACACATTTCCGTGTCATTTGTCAAATTGCAGTGCTTCAGATTGATCATTACATTTAAAGTCTGGTCAATGCAGCCACACTTGGCGAAATTCTCCCCTTGTATGCAAGTTTTAACACAATCCTTTTGATTTTTGACAGAAGATCCTTGGAGAGTTTCGTAGTTAGTGCATCTGTCCCTAAAAGGAGTTGGCAATCTGTATATAACGTTTTCCTGTAAAAACACTGATACTTCATAACCGAGACTTAAATTAAACCCTTCGTGTTCTGGACTAGGATATACACTGGGATCGTGAATTACAACTCTTGCGCCAATTTTGCCTCGGTACTTTTCTCATAATAATCATATTGTAAGTTTAACTCTAATATCAATCCTGTACTGGGTCCACTATCCGATACTGTTAAGATTTTCATTTCTTTGTTGCCTTTATTAAACGTTATGCAGTTACCATAGCGAGAGTTCTGAAAATATTTCGAATGATTCTGATGGCATAATCCGCAACGGAATAAACATTTTTCTATGAAAATCGAAAGGTTTTGACCCATCAAGAAACACGTTTCTTCGTCCATATCGTAATATTCCATTAAGAACAGACGCATGTTTTGTTTTGTCTCATTTCTTTCTGGATCATTTGCTTCGTTACAGTGAAAAAAATTTCTCCTCTCCGGGAGCAACAATGCGGTCTTTGCCTGTTGAGAAAATCCCAATCTGTTAAAGTTACAAACACTCACCGCTGGAAATTCCAAATTTTTCGCTTGCTCCACTGTTAACGTGAAAATTATCGGGTAGAGGAAGTGCATTTTGAATAATTGGTAACTCTTGTAAGTACATCCTATGAGTCCTACAATCAGAAACAGGAACCAGAATAGTTTTCGAACAGTGGACGTAGAATAGTTGATCTGAGAAAAGGCATAGACTGAAGATACCATGAAAACGTGCAAAGTTATTTTTATTTATTTTATTTTACTGTTTTGCCTTCAGAAACTTTTGTATAACAACACCTTTGTTGCTCTCTGCCTCAGTCATAAGCCGTAAGTATCAATCTTTTGCTTCAAAGTAGGAATTACAGGGCTTAAAATTACGAGTTTCATCGCCAGTAGCATACGTGTTGCTTTTGAAGGCTACAGACAATAATAAACAATCCACTAATAAAACATGAATTATAACGCAAGTCCCACGCCATTAGAAGGTTTTATTTGATTAATAAAATACTGTTTACATTAGCAAATGAATAACTTTTTTATGTTGTATATTTTTTAGTTCATATGTACACAACAGAACTGTACTAAGAACTACTAAGCAATATTTAGAAAATTATAATCCCATGTATTTGAAAATCACTAACTGTGTAGTCTGCTAATAATGACATTAGGATTACTCCGAGTATTTTTCAATCTTTTTTTTTTTAATTTAATAAACTGAAACGTGTTTACCCAGAGTTAGGGGTAAATCCTTTTTCCTTCCAGTTAAAATAAAATTTACTATTGTTTAATTTGGTAAATGCTCTTTATCAGTATTATGTTCAAAAAAAATTATTTTCATAAATTTAACTGCTTATATAGGCTTTACTGCTTTTGTCTGTGTGTGTGTGGGGGGGGGGGCTATATGTATTTTGAAAAGTGAAAAGAATTGTTATCATATTTAAAAACATTAACATTCATTCTTTTTTTACATGTGTGTATATTTTTTAAAATCAGTTAACAATTGACGGTTGTCATAGCAGTAACGTAGTAGCGTCAGAAATCAATTTAAAAACAGTTATTTGAAATCAAATCAACATTTTCGGCATTTCTATTGACTTGTTCGAGTTTTTTCTTAAGAATTTTAACAGATAAATATTCGAAATTAAGTATTCCCATTTTTTAAATGAATTAATATGTTTATTTTTTTATTGTAATAATTATGGCCTTGGATTTCTGAGGGAAAAAAAGTTCCCAAAAAAAGATATTAAGCGATATAGGTTGCTTTGTTTAAATTTATTTTCCATCACTATGAAGATTTCCAAAAAGTTTGACTGTCCTTTTTTTTAAACTTTTATACTTTTTAACTTTTTACAAAAATGTTGTTTCTAGACTTTGTTGTTTCTATTTGAGGGGACATAGTACGATTCAATTGGCAAAAATCGGTCAAAAATTCAAATACAACTTTTTTAGCTTAAATTATTTTTTATGTAATTTTCTGTAATCTCACAAAATTTGAAAACTCTACGTTAAAAATATTCAGGTGAATAACTTTTATGTTCGTTTTTATTCACATCCCAATGGGAAGTAAAAACGTTAAACGGATTATCTCAGAAAGAAAAAAATAATTTATTTATCTTCATTTAAAATGCTAAGGTTTTTTTTCTATTGAGCCAAATGCTTTTATTTATTTATTTTTTACCTATTGCTATTAGTATTTGTAGGCCCAGTGGGCGAGTGGTAGCGTATCGCGCCTCCACACCACAGGTTCGAGGTTCTGTCTTTGGGCTGGGCAAGGTCAACTTCAGACTGACCAACTGACCTGGATATCTGCTCATGCACCGCAGCGCCCAATGGTCACGTATACTGGGATGGGCACAATAGGCCTTGGCCCTTATGGGCTGTTGTGCCTCTGAGTTTGAGTTTATTAGTATATGTAACAATAGATGGTACGAATATTTTTGAATCAAATCAATATTTAATTTTTTTAAAAATAGTTGAATTTAGTATTTACACATTTTTCAAGAAATTTTTAATAAGCAATAAAATTTAAAAAAAAACATTTTACGAATATGAATCATGCTTGCCAAAAGTCCATGGCAACTTTTGTTATACATATATATATATAGCTTGATGTATTCATAAATCAAATTTCATATGTGTACGTCAATTATTGTGTGTGTGTGTGTATAGGAGGAGTAGCATTTTAAAATTCCCTCATAAATTTTAAAACTTTTCCTTGAGAAATCAAATGGTTAGTATCTTGTAATATTTTAAAGAAAAAAATTGTTTTGAGTAATCCATATACATTGTTTACAAGCAAAAAAGTTGTAAAAACCATTAAATCAAAGATTTTTTTTAATAAATCGTACCATGTCCCTTTATATGATAAGCTCTCAGTGACGGATTTAGGCTTAGGCCTGCAAGGTCCGGGCATAGGACGGCAAATTTTTTAAGGGCGCCAAAACTTTTGAGGCGGCAAAAATTTGAAATGTATTTTGTTTTTTATCAACTGTAAGACGGAATTTTAATACTTTTTTTCTTGCTTTGACAACCTCAAGATGTCAGTATTAAAAGGGTAGAATCATTTTTTAGAATAATTAATAGCGAAAAAGAAGTAAAATTTGAAATATCTAACAAAGACGTGAAAAAAAAATTTTCGTTAGATATAGCATTTATCTATTGAAGCTATATTTTTCATAATTTTGTCTTAAAAAATCTAAATGTAGCGTTTGCTTATCATTATAACTCAAAATATTATAATTTACCCTATTTAATTATACTTTTGTCCGGTTATTCAAAAACTTTAGTATTTTTTTTTTTTTAATCTCGCATAAAAATTGTATAGTTTTACGTAATGTGAGACGTAATTCATGCCTAAATTCAATACCTAAATTTAATTCAAATCCATTATTACTAATCGTATTATTATTATTATATATAAGGGCGTCAAATTAACTTGGGTCTAGGGCGCTATCGAACCTAAATCCACATCTCTGTAGGTTCTCACGTATATTTCCCTTAACTAATATCTTGGGCTACGCAGTAGCGTTGTTTGATATGAGAACTTTGCTTTGAGAAGGAACCGTGATGTGTTTAAATAAAAATTCCTGTATAGCCAGAACTGCAATAAATAGATAAGAGAATTAAGGAGGATTTGGTTAAGGAAACAGCTCCAAGCGTGTTATAATTATTTATTTATTTATATATTTTATTCAGCGAATGTGTGATACCCCGCGGCCAGGGGGTATCATCTCCTCATCTCCGCGATCTAGATTTGTAGGAATAAATTAATGAGAGAGAGATCACCCAAATTCTCCATAATAAATCCAATTTATTATTATCTTAATATATATTGGTCAACGCAACACAAGTCTTATTAGAGGGATATGATCAGAAGGGATACTATATACGTAATTATCAATTCTAAGTAAACAGCGCCTGAAATCCTACTCACTATCTTTATGAGAAATTAACCTCAAAATCTTTATCTACTGTAGTCTCCTTAATAAGCTAAAGTTCGTTATATAATTACTCTTCTATAATTAATCTCTTACCAGTATCTCACGGCGATCAGCACCTCGGCTTTCTGTCTCTTCTTGTATTTTATTCTTCTACTATTATTCTTTCATTCTATTACTATCCGACTTCTATTCTACTATCCGGCTTCTATCCCACTTCTATTCGACTTCTATCTTACTAACTCGCGAATGCTAAAGCTCATATATATATATATATATATATATATATATATATATATATATATATATATATATATAAACTAATCTGCATATCGTGGTTTCTTCTTGAGAAGGTTGGATTGAATTAATGCCATTCTGGCCCCAAAGATTCCCCAAGAGGATTAATGAGAAGGCGCGATAAAGCACCGTCACAATTGTAAAAACCGCTTCATATCTGAGATTAATTCTGATCTCACGATGTCTTTGAGTCTTCACTCATCATGCATAGAATATACAACTTTTTGATGATAACTTATGCTATCGTTAAGTTTTTAAAAGCTTTAATACATTAAAAATATTGTTACGTAGAATTTTATGCTATCTGTCTCAAAGAGCAAGACAGCTCTTCAGGAGTGATGGAAATTTATTGCCGAAAACAATCCTTGAAATACAGCAGTTATATTCGCAGAATAAATCTCAGAAGACCTTCACACCTTCTACGGTGCTCAAACACAACTGTCAGTGTCTAAAATGCAAGTATGTTTAAAGATTATTCACAAGCACTCGCTCGTCCTACTCAACAGCCAAGCTAACCACTAGTCGACTCTTCATGGTCAAATCAATAGTACTTTGTAACGATCAAAACAAGACTAACTCAGTTTCTGCGAGCGATTCCCTATTTATAGACCTTGTAGATATTTCGAGAAAAATCCGCTTGCATCATATATCGTGATTTTTGTGAATATCTCCACTAATTTCCAGAAGAATTCATTGGGTCAGGAACACGCAAACATGGTCGCCAAAAATAATACCAACTTAGCTCTATCACCAAGATTTCGCCAAGTTTCCATTGAATCCCCATTCTAATGTTAAGAACGCCGTTGCTTGCGAATGTTACAACATTAAATAAATACAACAAAGAGTAATATAAACGTATTACATATCCATAAATTATTTACACTATTGTAAATATTCATGGCACAAAATTCGTAACATAAATGTAAATATGTACCGTATGCAAAGTATAAAGCTGCAGTAATTACTACTCATCTAAGAATGAGAACACATAAAACACAGAGAAAGAGCTTTGATTTTTTAAAGTGTGTTTATCTCATTTTATTTTTAATCATCCAAATAACATGAAAATCATTATCAAAATTACAATCTATTCTTTTTTTTTTAATGTTTCTATTTTGGAAATACAAAAACAATATATTATGAAAATTAATACAAATCGAAATTATACCGGTAGATAATAAAAGAGTATAAACAGTAAAAAGGCATAAAAATTAGAGTAGAAATAATAATAATAATAAATATTAATAATAAACAGAAATAATTGTATTTATAGAAGTATTTATAATGTTAGATTCTTCAAAATTATTGACGTTAATTTGATACCTATTAGTGTGATATTACTGAGCCACTACAAAACGCTAATGCTTTTATACAGAAATTTAATCAAATTTACTATTTAATGCCAGAAATGCGATACAAACGTCCACATGTAAATTAAAGTTAAGCATATTATCAAGACAAAAAATATCTTGGAAAAAAAAGTTATCTGTGAAATTTTGCAAGGAACAGTATATTAACCAATCGTGGTTTTTATGAATCAAAGTTTTATGATACAATTTTGAAAAGTTAAAATTTTAATAAAACGTAAAACGATATATTTCGTATATCGAACAAAATCGAACTCATTCCTCTTGCTTTATTTACACTCATCCAACCATTACATCAAGGGTGGCCAACCCAAATGACCTCGAGGGCCACTTCAGAAAAAAATTATATAATCCCGCAGGCCGCATATAAAAATATATATCTTTACATCAGATTTGAACTCATTACATTTATTGTGGTGTGAAAATTTAAAGCAGATGGACGTGTTATTATTGCTTTCATTGTTTTTCATGTATATATTACCGTTAAAGCTTGAAATCCGTTATTTCATAGAATAACTAGGTATTTCATGAAATAACTAAATCAGTCAGTCAAAGTATATAAAATTATTGAATTCTACGATTTAACTGGGTATTCTTTTGAAAATCGATTACTTGATCGTAAAAATATGAAATACGACCCTCGAAAGTTCTTTGAACCGTTTCTAGCTGCTTTGGGAAGAATTTTTTCAAGCAGGCAGAATAAAAAAACAATTGTACTCTAGATATCAGTTCAGTATATGTCAGCGAGAATTAATTTCAATTGAAGAAGTTCCAAATATTGACACAACGCTTCGATCTGTTGAAAAAGCTCAAAGCTATGGTACTGGACAAGGATATAAAAAGTGCTCGTGTAAAAAAATATGAGTAATAATAAAAAAAAATGCACCTGTTTCAAAAAATAATAAGCAATTCAATCCAAAGTGTCACCACAGCAATCCTTGCTATAAAAATGAAAAGTAAAATAAAGGTTCTCATGTGTGAAATTTAAATTAATGTTCTCTTACAATTTTGATTTAAAAAGTTTACACAATGTTTTTATGAAGCAACATTTTTTCTTCCCAGCATATATTTTTGTTGATAATATGTTAAAATAATCCGTCTTTGCAACATATTCTTTTTTCCCCTTTCTGTTTAACTAATTTTAGTTATATGAGCAATAGTAAATTATGTCATCTACAAAAGGGACAAAATATATTTTTCTAGAGATTTTAGCTATTTATGATCAATTAATTTATAAAATATCTTTGAAATTGTTTATTTTTCACTTTAATGGTCTATCCTTAGTTATTTCATAGAATATCTAGTTATTACGTAGAATAACTAGGTAAAGTATGAAATGTTTCATCTATTATGTACTTCAACTGACTTGTCTAGTTATTTCACGAAATGCCTAGTTTTTCTATGACAGGGATGGCGAACCAATGGCACGCGACACAATACTTTGGGCACGCCACCGATCAAAATGGTTTGCACTATAGTTCAAAATAACAAAGTTCACTATGAAGTATTACGAACAAACGTGAGTGATCGGCTACCGGGCGGCGGGAAGCACCATTCTTTTTTAATGGCCTTACTTTAGTTACGTCGTGGATCTCAATTGCTCATAATGCAAAGTTTGTCTACGCGTAGCATAGTCACAATTTCGTTGATACTACTGTATTTCAAAATTTATTTCCATAATCAATTCTTCAATCAAGGAATTTTCAGCAAGATTTTCTCAGTTTCATGAATTCTAGGAAACGTTCAAGTTTATTTTGTGTACCTTGATGTGACTTCATTTGATAAACTGAACTTGTCCTAATTCGATTCGATAGAAATTGAAGAATTTGAATCGAAACTGATTGATTTGCAGAAGCTGGCCCGTGCTATTTTAACCATATTTTCATCCACCTATGCCTGTGTAAGTCCTTATTTTTAGAGATGATAACGTAAAAGACTCTCTTAGAAACAGCTTTGACAGATGACTCCAAGTAAGCATGCGTTCTGCTAAAAATAACATCTTACACACACAATCCTAATATAAGTTGTCATTTAATCTGCAATCAACAGAAGTCACACTCATGTTGAATTAGAGACATTTCGTTCAGCAGATGAAAAATTTAATAAAAATTCGAATTTAAAGTTACTGAGAAGTAAAACATCTTGACTCACACAGCTTTTGCTTCCTTGTTAAAGAGTTCTTCAGAATTGCATACGTTTTAAAATTAATGGCAATCTTAACCAATATTTCAAACACACTTAATACGGACAAACCTAACCATAACCCCAACTCGCAACCCAAAAAACTCAAAAGTTCGAAATCTTCAAACTTTGCTTTTTGCTTGTACACGGTTCTTTCTAAGCTGGAATAGAATATATTTAATCTAACTCGATCTTTTCGAATACCTTGAAGAGACAAAGATTCTTTCAATATGTATGCGTTGGATGGCCATTTTGCCTTCGACAAGAGTTCGTTGTAAGAAACTGATCTGCACGGTAGGGGACAATCGCATGTTGGTCCGAAGCTTGACATTTCATCTAGCACATCATTTAGGCAACACATTTGCGTTTGGTTTGTCAAACTACATTGAGTTAGATTACTTATTACATCTAAAGTTTTGTCAGTGCAACCACATTTGGCGAAATTCTCGGTTTGTATGCAAGTCTTCACACAATCCTTTTGATTTTTGACAGAAGGTCCTTGGTGAGTTTTGTAATCAATGCATTTGTCTCTAAATGGAGCTGGTAATCTGTATATAACACTTTGTCGCAGAGATACTGATACTTCATTACCAGGATCCACATTGAAACCATGTTCTTCAGGGCTGGGAGTTTCTTCCGGATCGTGGATAACAACTCTCGCACCTAAGGTTTCAGTTGTTGAAGAATAAAACGAAGTATCCAAGTATAAATCCAAAACTAGACCGCTTCCTGGACCAATGCGAGACACTGATGGTGGATCTATTTCTTGAGTTCGCTTATTGAATGTTACACAGTTACCGTAGCGAAGGTTCTGAAAATGAGTGGTAAAATTTCCAGGACATATTTTCCTATTAAAAAAACAATTACTTACGAAATCAGAAGGATCGTGACCGTTTTTGAATCGTGTTTTTTCGTCCATTTTGTAAAACTTCGTTAAAAAGCGCTGTTTATCCTTTTTCCTTTTACTCGAACTTCGCTTAGAACTCTGGGCGTCTTTGCTGCACTGAAATAAATGTCTTCTCTCGGAAATTAATAAAGGGGTTCCTTTAGGAGGTCTTTTGTTTTTGTTACCACCAGGCCCATTGTCAACTCGAATTCTGTTGAAATTGCAAACGCTCACAGCCGGAAAAGTTATGCTTTGAGCTTCCTCCTTTTCAAGCGTGTAAACAATTGGATAAAGGAAATAAAGATTGAAAAACTTATAACTCTTGTAAGAACTTCCTATTAAGCCTAAAACCAATAACAAGGACCAGAATAATTTGCGTATTGTTGTTGGAGAATAACTGATTTGAGAAATGGCGTAAATTGAGGAAGCCATCAAGCATATCGTTGTCTATTTTACGAGTTATGCTTCGCAGTTCTTGCTATGTACAAACATTAATCCTTGCTCTATAAACACTGAGTACCTTCCAGTAATTCTTTATTGTTATTATCAGTCATTCTCTCATTTGTACGCTTTATTGACTTTCCTGTATTCGAGTTGTGTAATTATTATACCTCTCTGTTTATTGTTATCAACTCATGTATATGTACTAATATGTATTGTCAGTGTAAAAAAAGTACTTATCTACGTTATTTATTGGTCAGACTAATTTAAATATATTTCAAACTCTACAAAAGCGTTTTAATGCTCATTTGGGGCATTTAAATTTAAAATTAGCTTTCTTATTCAAAATCTATATTTATTAACAAATCAATAAAAGATTAGATCAGTTCAGCTCGTTTTGCTTGCAATCGATATGTTTCTTTTCAATGAAACTGTTTCTCTAAGGCATTATTGAATTTTCAGTCTCTGAAAGTAGGACTCAGTCAAAAGCGTTGTTGTATTCAATGGAATAATGAATAAATTTCGAATAACACAAAAAGTCAAACTTAACCATGAGTTTTAACAATAGGCCAAAATTTTATTTGTGTGTATTGTGAAATGTAAATGAACAACTTGGCAACCTTTTTGGTTTTTTGCTTGTTTTTCCGAGTGTTTCTCTCATATAAATTCTTTAAATAAATTAGAGTTACACAAGCAACATATTCTTAAAAAAATCAAGTAAAAATATTATGTTGGTTAAATTTACATACAGTGGCGCTCAAAAGTGTTCGTACATTTGCTGTTTTCTATAAAATTTAATGTTTTCGACTTTTAAAAATTAATATATTGGAATTGTAATTTTTCATAATATCTTCAACTTGTCCTTGTTTAAATAACATATTCAATTTTTAAAACGTAATATAACTATTATTTTTTTAAAAATTAATAATCAAAACACTACTAAAAAATTACGCCACAAAAGTCTTCATACACTTAAAAAAATCTCAAAATAACTTTATATTTTGTATTTCTTTCTCTTAATTTAGTGTTTAGTAGGATATCTGTTAGTGTCCTCACAACAACTAGTAAACGTCTTGGTATAGATTTCTTGATTTTTTTTGTATATATATATAATTTCTGCATAAATGTTACTCCATTCTTTTGTGATTATTGTTTTCACTTCATATTTTGTTTTTATATGCCATGTTTTCTTTTTTAAAATCAAATTCTCAAGAAATATGTTCTACTAGGCTTAAATCAGATGATTTAGGAGGTGTTTCAGAATTTAGGGACATTTATAGACTCCAGAGGCGTACATTGAGAACAGTGCGTTTGGCGTCAATATGTTGTTAAAAAATGAACTTATCTCTTATACCCAAATTTTGGGTCGATAATATCAAATTATTCTTTAAAATACTTAAATAAAGCTCAGAATTTACAAAACCATCAAAAAATATCAAATTACCTAATTCTGAAGTCGATTTATACCGCCACACAAGAACATCTCCATTTCCATGCTTCACTATTCCAACTAAATTCTTGGGATTAAGTTTCAGAAAATTCAACATTGACTGCAAATTGGTTGGGATCATAGCAAATTCAACATTTTTGGTTCCGACAGCCGTACAAGAGTTTGGTGAAGAAAAAATGAATAATTCCTTACATGCAGATCATGTAGTCATTGTTGCCAATTCGCGATTGAGGACGTTTGTACCAAAGACCCTCCATGCAGAGAAGCTGGAGCCCGTTAAAACTGTCGAGAGCTGGAAGTACTCACGTTTAAGTGGTGCCAACTCAAGTGTCATGGCTGTTACCTTACTGATGTTCAAAATCATGAGATATTTTTTTTCTTCTGAAGTTTATTCAATTAAGAAGGCTCACTTTTATATCTGACTATCAGTTCGGCCTCAGTAGCCGAGAGTGATGGTCGCAAACTAGTGGCCGACATTGTCGAGTCATGGGCTTGAAACCTAGTGTCACTAAAGACCCGATGTGTAGAGGAGCTGTTCTCACTTTTGTGTAGTGTAGAAGGTAGGAAAAGGAGGTATCAGCTCAGTTATCGTATTCGTCACGACCGAAGTTTAACCCTTAAGCGGTCACTTTTTTTGCCCAAAATGTTCTAAGAAAAGACACTTTTTTATTGCATATAGTTAAGCATAGTACTCAATAGACGAAAATGGGGTAGAATTTTATGTTAATTTTCAATTTTAAAGTGTTCACGCTATTTTTTTTTTATTTTATAGTTGTAAAACACAAAAAAACACTAAATGCGTGCTTTTTATAATTGCACTTCTGCATGCTACGAAAAATGTTTCATAAATCTTAAAAGAGTTTTTCTCGTACTTACAAAAACATTTCATGTTTGTACCTCTTTTTTCAATTGGTTGAGGATTTGTGTGTGTGTGTGTGTGTGTGTGTGTGTGTGTGTGTGTGTGTGTGTGTGTGTGTGTGTGTGTGTGTGTGTGTGTGTGTGTGTGTGTGTGTGTGTGTGTGTGTGTGTGTGTGTGTGTGTGTGTGTGTGTGTGTGTGTGTGGTGGTGGGTGTGGTGGTGTGTGTGTGTGTGTGTGTGTGGTGGGGTGGGGTGGTGGGTGTGTGTGTGTGTTGGATTAGACTTCTCATTTGTTCTCAAGCAACAAATTGCACATTGCCTTGCCAATCCCTGTTCTTTATGGAATATTTTCAAGAATCTAAATTCCCGCCTCCACCACAAAGAAAACCCTGTATGAGAAGTAGTTCAGTTACATGGGCAAACTACATCTCTTAAGCACGATAGCACTAATAATCTCTCTTTAGGAATTAAAAATAGAAAGAAGAAAATATCACTGCTCGTACAGCGTACGGGCAAACCAGTTAAGGCAGTGCTTCTCAAACTTTCTATATTGGCGACCCAATTTTCAATCAGAATTTTCATCGCGCCCCTTTCCCATACAATATCAATGTGTTGAATGTAGTAATAATGTATAATACTTTGACGCTAAAGCTACAATACGACCTTAATTTTAAACCGTACAAAGTATTAAGATAGGTATTAAATTTTGTGTAAGATAAGCCTATTGAAAAATCACTAGTAATTATTAAACTTGTTCTTAACTTAGTATTGATACTTAGTATCAAATATATTGTGCCGTACTGATACATTTATAAGTATACTATATCAGAGTAAATGTGTATTTTTTATTATGTCAGAATACATTTTGTTTCCTTTTAGGAAATTGATAATTTTTTAAATAATCTTTTATTTTTGCCTTTCCGATACACTCGCATCCCCCTTGTACAGTTATCACCCCTAGGGGGGCGCCCCACAGTTTGAGAAACACTGAGTTAAGGGGTTAAAATTACGAAGTACGTCACCAATAGCCCTCACGTTTTGCCTCGGAGTGCGACTTAAATTAAAATCAAATCAAATTAACTATCGATACTCTTGTCAAATCTAAAAACTTGCTTGCGAAAAAACACTCAATGAGAAAACAAAAAACGAAATATATACATATAATTAGTAATGAGAAATCCTTGTTGAACACTTAAGTTCCTTGAACAAAATCAATAAATGCTGTATATGTTATAATTAAGTACAAATGGTCTGAAGAGCTTTTGTCGTACAGCCATACAAAAAATAGCTTTCATTATATGATTCATATGCAGTATTAATGATGTTATTACGAAAATTAATTTGTAAAAACATATTTTCATAAAAATGTCTAATTGATTCAAAAAGTATTCTAGTTACTATCATATTGAATTGTTGTTTTTTGTTTTGGATAATTATGTATTTAAATCAGAGCTATACTTTAAAAATTAACTGCCTCATTCTTTTTAAAAGGAGAACGATATCAAAATAGAACAATTTAGTCTATTTTCATGTCTCAATTGATTTTCTTAATAGCTTCAATTTGTTTTTTTATAAAGAAATCCTATTTCTATCGATTCATTTCATCAATTAATCGATTATTTTCATCGTCACGCAAACCTTTTTAACATTTTAAAACATATCCAAATGAAATTCAGTTATATCTTTTTATTCAATATAACACATAATCATACTTGCAAATATTTCGTTTTCATCATTATGGTCAAATCAATTGTCATGTATTAAAAGTATTCATACAGTAAAAAATAATAATAAATAGCAATCAATCGCATGTTTCAAATATAACAGAAAGATTCAGCTCATAAATTTTTGCTAAGCGTTAGCATATATTTTTGACAGCCCATCTTAATTTTTAATTCTT
Source organism: Trichonephila inaurata madagascariensis (assembly GCA_019973955.1). Lineage (NCBI taxonomy): Eukaryota > Metazoa > Arthropoda > Arachnida > Araneae > Nephilidae > Trichonephila > Trichonephila inaurata. Next base: position 48,170 of record BMAV01007172.1, read on the forward strand.
CTTATAGAAGTTTAAAATGTTCAGGTTATAAAAAGTGTTATAAATATTTTTCAGTTATAGTATATGTTTTAAAAAAATATCTCTATTCCATCTTATTTGTATCAATTATGTTGAAATTTTTAAATTTGCTGCAATGAAATTGGCATATAATCAGGATATTGAAAATGAGCTGTTGATAAAATTTTAAGAAAGTATTACTTTGAAACGAAAGCTATATTGAATTTAGTACTTACGTATCATCGTAATCATATTGGCGACATTATATGAAACGAAGCTCGTGGTTGCCAATTCAGGGCGGGCGTACGACACATGCGAAATCCGGGTTACCAGCTTGGCTAGTTATCTTGAACGTTGGTATTGTTACGATAGTACGTAAGTACCTTTAATTCTTAAAATACTATTTTCTGTTATTGTATTGCGTTTTGACGGTACTTACGTACTATAGCAACAGTGCCAATGTTCAAGATAATTCGCCAAATTGGCAGCCCTGATTTCGTATGTGTTGTACGCGCTGAATTGGCAACCATGAGCTTCGCTTCATATAATGTCGCCAATACGGTTGCGAAGATACGTAAGTACTCTTTTGACTATTTAAAATTTCTTAAAGGAATTCATATATATATATATAAAAAACACAAGGTTTTAAATTTCATCTTGCATAATTAATGATGTGTGCGTGTTCGCTTAATAAAATTAAATATAGAATCTCAATAAGATGATTAAAATTAATTCCTCTCTTATATGTTTTCTGATTATACATTAATATTAAATTATTTAGAATACACTGTTTGGCTTAAATGGTTTGGGGAAAAAATGTTATTTAGACAAGTCATTATTTTGAAATTTTTGAACTTTTACAAAATAGTTAATTTTATATATATATATATATATTTCATCTATTTTAATTCTGATTTTTATTTCTTAGATTATTAGGAACAAAATTCAGCATGGAATTGAAAATCTGACTCTGCTGAATTTTAATCATGACTTTTGAAGATAACCCTGAAAAAAAACAAAAATTCTGAATTATCAGCTTTTTTTCTTTGAATATAAAAATAAGTATTAAAATTCAGAGAAGAAACAGGTTTTAAAGCCATATTAAATTTTATTACCAGTAATCCACGAAACATAAATCACTTGAAATAACTGAAAAATATTAAAACCTAAATATTTTATTAATTTTAAAAAATTCGAAAAAAAACTTTATATTTCTTTTTTGAATTTTAAAATAATGGATTTCGAAACTTATTTTTTTTTTCAGAATTTTAATTTATTAACATAATTATAATGAGGATCATTAATGACTTTTAATATTAATACATCAAAAAAAAATTTTAAGTGAGTACTGTGAACATATACCAAAAATTTAGTTGGATGATCAATCGGTTTGAATTAACTAAAAATTTGATTAAAGTTGTTACCTCTAGAAGCTACTAGACAGCTACTGGTCAGCGTAACATGACTCACTGTATTATAAGAGGGGATCTGACAATCCCCTCTTATAATACAGTGAGATAAATTTACTTTACATTTCTGAAGTATTGCAAGAAAAATTTTAATTTTCAAAACGATCTTCTGCTAATGCATTGCTATCAATATAAAAATTTCATAATGAATTACTTAGTTGTCATTTCCTCAAAATAACATTTAATATTAGGAAACGAGTATACAAGTATATTAAGACACAAAACGTAATATAAAACACTCATTTTAGAACACATCATAGCATCTTACAAAAGGATAAAGGTAATTCCCCAGCAAGGGCACGCGTAATCTTATTAAGTCTGCTGCTTGAGAAAAAAGGAATTTCCCTCCAAAAGAGTAAGTAGCGCTATCTGGCTGTCGTTTTATAGCAAAGGAAAGGAAGTTGTAAATATACAGTGTTACATACTTTATCTCTTATAATGTAATATTAAGGTGATATTTTACTTTACCTGACAAACTATAAAATGGCGTATTTATAAAATATTTTAGAATTTTAGGGATATCAGCATTATAAGGAAATGTACATATGTAGCGAGTACTGACTCACGTTTCCTTAACTAACCTCTCGAGCTACTTTATGGCGTTGTTTGATATGAGAACCTTCCCTTGGGAAGAAAGTGGGATACATACGCAATAAATAAGCGTACGGAGCTGTAGTAATAATTAGGTGAGGATTTGCTCAGGATTATTTAAGAATTCCACGAAGTGTCATTAAATGTTACCAAAACAATAATTGTAGATTTATAAATTACTGACAGTTTACTAGCAAGATTGAACTAGGAACAGGGATATGTGTGTGTGTGTCTTAAGACTTCTTGAGGCCTTGAACCTATATGCAAAAATATGTCTCCCCTGTGACCCCTTAAAAGTAGTTAGTATATATAGCATACGTTATCAAATACTCGCACAAACAATAACCGGAAACAAATAAGCGTGCTCACAAACTAGCCCAACCGATTGCAGTCTTTCGACTAAATGAATAATAGTGGTATGTGGTGGTAGGCCTAGGATTAGAAGTGGACAATGGTCATCACATATTGAAGCAGTCTCGCTACTGTTACCAGTCGATATGTAGTTCGAAATTTTCAGTTTTTCTAAGACTATTTCCGGAAATAACATTTGATGATTAAAGCTATTTGGAACACACATTATCTCACTGAGTCTGAGTCAAGAAAGAGATGAGGCCCCCACCGAGGCAAAGGTCCTGGACCTGGGCCCAATTGGCCCCTGCCTTAAGACGTTCCTGCTTAGGAATAAACTTTTTTTTTTCAAAATTTGAATATGTATTAGAACTAAATTCTGAAAACTATCTTAATTGTGTTTGTGAAAGCATAGAATTCTTAAAATTACTATTCCTTGGCTTAATTACTGAAAAGATAAAAATACGTACAGATTTATTACCAAAGTATAATAATTTTTTAAAACGAAAATATACATTTAACATGCATAAAGAAGTATTGTTTTTTTAAATGTTAACTAATGAGGTAATTACATTATCAGAGAATAAAATAAGATAAATTAAGCAACTTATAAATTATTATTCGAAGTACATTCAGAGTGCTTTGCATTTTACAATTAATGACGTTTTCTCCACAATTTCGAAGACACTTAACAAAGATAAGCCTAACCATAGTCCTAACTCACATCCTAAATAATTTATCAGTTCGAATCCTTCAAATTTAGGTTTTTGTTTAAATACTGATGTTTCTAGGTTGGAAAAAAATATGTTTAATCTTAATTTTTCATTTCTGTAATAATTGAATATATAACTATCCTTGGAAAACAAAGCTTTGGAAGGCCATACTGCTGTTGACAACACTTCATTATAAGAAATTGATTCACATGGTTGTGGACAATCACAAGTTGGACCATAAGCAGCCATTTCTTTAAGAGTCTCATCCAAACAACACATTTGTGTGTCATTTAACAAATTGCAGGGATTCATATCATTCATAACATTTAGAGTTTGATCTATACAGCCACACTTCAAGAAAATTTCGGTTTGGATGCAAATTCTGACACAATCCTTTTGATTGGTGACCGAAGATCCTTGACGAGTTAGATAATCAACACAACGATCTCTGAAAGGAGCAGGCAATCTAACTATCACACTTTGCTGTAAGGATACAGACACTTCATAACCAGGACTCACATTGAATCCGTGGTCTTCTGGAGCAGGTGTTTCGTGCGGGTCATGAATTATTACTCTCGCGCCAGCAGTCTTAGAATATTCCTGATAAAACAGAGTCTCCAGATCTAATTCTAATATTAAACCAGTGTTGTATCCTATATCAGATATTGTTAGGGGTTCCATTTCTTTATTTCTGCCATTGAAGGTTATGCAGTTTCCATAGCGTATATTCTGAAAATGAGTTATGCGATTCTGAGGACAGAACCTACCATTGAAGAAACATTTGGTCATGAAATCAGAAGGGTGATGACCTCCTTCGAAACGTGCCGTTTCCTTCATTTCGAAGTATTCTATAAGAATGTCTCTCTCGGCCTTGATTTTTTCAGTCCACGAGACATTCTGACCATTTTTGCAATGAAACAAATTTTGTCTTTCAGAAAATAGTAAAGGAGTTCCTTCATTTTCCAGGCCATCTGGCGGTGAACCAACTTCCATTAGGATTTTTAATCGGTTTAAATTGCAAATACTCACAGCAGGAAACTTCAAACTTTGCTCATGTGTTATTGATAATGTAAATACTGTTGGATAAAGAAAATACAAGTAGAAAAATTTGTAGCCCTTGTAACAGCTTCCTATAATACCCACAATCAATACCAATGACCAGAACAGCTTGGAAATAGTAGCCGTTGAAGATTTAATGTGGGATACTGCATGAATGGAAGAGGACATGTCAAATTTTGTTTATTTTTGAATTTTTGTTATTCGATTTTCTTGTAAATATTCCAAGTTATAAAACTGATTCCTCGAATTTCATACACTTGCTTCCATTCAAAATATTCTCATAGAGATGCTTTTAAGAGAAATCAATAAAAACTTTTTTTGCCCCTGGTTTTTTCACGCCTTAACTTTAACAGAAGTATACATTTACTATACAATCATGCTTATTTCAATCTTCACTTTTATAAAATAAAAGATTTTCTGTGTAAATTCCAACAACAAAAACCTTCAAGAATTTTTTCAGAGCAATTTTAAGTTTTTAAACTATTCTATCCAACATTATAGTAAAAAAAAATATGATTTCTCATTTTTTTCCCCTTGTGCATTTAAATGAGATTAAATACGAATTCACAAATTCAAAATGAATTCTCTTCTGATTTCTCGTAGGTATATATACAAGGAATTCTTTCAATCTTAATGTAAAAATCTGCTACAAAAATAGGAATGTTAATATCTCGTCAAATATACACTGGAATCAATGACAAATATAATCAATAAAACGTTTTGAAGAATTTTATATTCGAAATCACTGATCATTTTAGTTGCTCGAATCCTTTTTGTTTTGTTCTTTCATAATGATGTTGCTTTGTGCGGGAACTGAGTCACGCAGCAACCCTCAATCTCGTATCTGATACTGTAATTACTGTGATACTAGAAAAGTTTAAGGTAAAGAAGTAGGCGTGTCTTGGAGAGCAAGAGACCAATGGGCTGACACATGAGGAAGCCGTGAAGGGGAAGTTAAAAGGAGGACTCTGGTTGGTTTGAGATGAACTTGGAACACACTTAGAAAACATATAGATTCAAAGGGAGCCGAGCTCACTTAACAATGACTTAAAGCTACAGAAGGGGGCCTCAGGTGACTTCTCTTGGTTACAAGCATATGATTCTTGCAAAAACGTCTGTCATATGTAAGAATTACTAAACATTGAATGGAGTATTGGAATCATACTAACTACCGGAAAAAAAATATATCCTTTTGCAGAATTCGCTGTAAGAGATTTTATCACCTGTTGTGTCTTGGAAGATTCTCTTTGGAAAAATGGAACATGAACTTTCTCTCAACAAAACACCAACAACCGTACATGCGGTTTTGAAACAATTGTGTCTGGCAAAATATATCTTACATTTAACTACTGCACAGAAAACAATAAGTTATACTTTTAAATACATTTAACTATTTTAAATTAGAATAATTAGGTCATTATTAAAAAAGTACAAATCATATAACCATCCATAGAAATATTATTATAGGTAAAAAAAAAAAAAAAATTCTAATGCCATTTCAAGCATATGCATTTACCAAGGGACTTATTACGCATAATGACAACTTTTTAAAAGAATGAAAGTTTTATAAATTTTCTCCTTAACAACAAAATCAATTGAAGATAAAGACAAACGAATAAAAAGTTTGCATAGAAAAGTATTGACTTCTAAAAGTTGTCTCGTAAATTCAAAATAAGTATAATATTGTATATAATTGCTCTTATTATTCATGAAATATGTCTGGTTCTCTGCGACATATTTAACAGAGATGAAAATATCAATATAATTTAAATATGACAAATCCTTTTATAAAAGGATCTATAAATCGGTTACAGCTAATTATCGCCATATTTTAATTATCACTTATACATGTCAATCAATAGAGTAGAATGATGATAGAATGTATATTTACCATGACAAAGAAAGACGACTGATCGATTTCAACATAGAATTATTATTATTATTTTCTCAATTAGTTTAAAATATCTATTGTAACATATTAAATGTTTAAATAAATAAATAAACTTTGTCAGTAATAAATAAAGTCATTTTGAAAAAGAGTATTAGAAGTGCTGATTTTGTGAAGGAAAGGGAAAATTTATAAAAGTAAAGAAAGCCCGTGCAACGCCGGGCCATGCAGCTAGTATTATAAAAAATACATATTTTTTTACCCATATAAGTTAGATAATTAAAATGATTAAAAGAATAAATCTCTTTAAAAGAAATGAGAAAAATTGAGGTGTGTATGGAACCTAATACAGACGGATTAGATTCTAAATACGGAATACTATTATTCATGCTATTTTGTGAAATAACATCCGTCTCTATTACAATTGTATAGTTATGATGTAAATAGACGAGTGAGTGAATATTAACGTCGTACTATTCAGCTGCTCGAGGGCTTTTGGAGACGGACCTCGTAATTTGGAACCATGGTCAAGAAACGAGGACGACACCTAAACTGGCACCACCTTCTCCTAACTACTACACCACACCAACGGGAGGACGTTTGACCTTACGACAGATTTAACGTGCATCGCTGCCCTACACGGCGGGTCTTCAGTGATACTAGGCTCCAACTCATGACCTGCTTGCCACGAGTCTGTGCC
>BMAV01007172.1:55439-73251 GCA_019973955.1 Trichonephila inaurata madagascariensis
CGTTCCGAACGCCAGTACTATATCGATCACGCCAAAACGATCGTCTTCGCGTGATGCTTAAGAGTACTGGTTTTATTTAGATACCTCTACACTACTCTCCCACCAGTGAGATGGATAGGCGAACGATTTTTTTTCCTTCGTTACTGAGAGAGCACATGTTTATTTATTTTACTCTCTCTCTCTCATTAATTTTTATTCTTGCGGAGATGAGAGAAAGGTAATCTATCGTTTGTTTTCGCGGAGAGAGAGTATGTTTTTTTTTTTTTATTTTTCTCTCATTTTATTATTTTTTTACTCTCTCATTTATTATTTTATTTATTTTTCTTGCGGTAGATGGCGCCACGAGAGTTCAGAAAGTTGCGTTTTCTTACTTCAGTCCAGGGTCACCAATGTTGTTAAGATTCGAACCGGGCACCTTCCGTTCCGAACGCCAGTACTATATCAATCACGCCAAAACGATCGGCTTCGCGTGATGTTTAAGTACTGGTTTTATTTAGATACGCTACAAGTGTATAGTTACTGGCTTTCTGGATATTGTTTCTGTCTCCTGGAACTGATGATTACCTAGCGGTTATGATCACAGACTCGAGATTGACATCTCATAAGTTCAAACTTTAGGGTCATGGAAGACCCACCGAGTAGAGAGGCTGATGCACGTTAAATAAGTCGAAGCTCGAAGTCTTCCCATCGGCGTGTTGTGGACGTTCGGAGAGTTGTGTTGCTAGCTCGAGTTTCATACTCTTCACTTGACCATGGTTCAGAATTATGAGGTCTGTTGTCAAAAACCCTTGTGTTGCTTTATAGTGTGATGTTAATAAACTTTCTAATTCCCTCCTGAAATTGATTTTTTCCTGACAGTAAGGTCCGCGAACCATAGTCAATAAGACTGGCAATTTTGAACTAAGGTCAAATGACTGGGTAAACAACCAGTTTCACGTCTTACTCATTCACAACTTACCAACGTAAAAATATTAAGCCCTTTTCACAAATCATCTGTAAAGGAAACTTCTTACAAGTTCACTTGAAAATGGGCCGTGCATTTTTTCAAGCTTCCTATCGAAATTGATATCTGAGCCCTCAATGACTCCGCAAGTATATATTCTGTTATGAGAAGCAAATGAAAACAATTTAAAAACAAACCGAAGAACTTTATTTATATAAAAATAAAGTTCAAAGCAAATAAATAACTATAATGTAACTCGATGAGATTAACTGTGACCTATGATGTAACTGGAATAATGTCCGATCCGACAACAATGTTGTTTATGTAACGAAGTCGAGGAAAAATTACTATTTTGTAGAAAGATTACATCAGTTCATACACTTAAATAATACTATCGTAACTGAACTAATTTTGAAATATAATTATGTCTCACAGATTGTGTAGTGTTGCGCAGTTATTTGATTCGTATTTATTTAAAATATTTGTAAGTATTCATAGAATTAAATGCATGTTTTTGTTTTTTGAAGTTTCTTCTATTTATGTTAAAACTGTATCGCATGTAACTATCATTTTCTCGTCATTTTTTTTCAGTATCCCTGAGTAATTGATATATGTCTGTACATAATGATTTTAAGTGAATAGCAAATTACATCATCATTTTGTATATTAGAAATCACGAAAAGATTTAATTACAGTAGAACGTCGTTTATCCGAATCAATTGGGACCGGACACCATTCGGATACGCGATTGTTTGGATAACCGAATGCGATCCATGCAGTATATGAAACCGGATACTATACGAATATTAAAAATCATGACATGCTGTAAACGTGCTTGAAGAAAAAGCAAAATATCGTAATTTTACCTTTATTGTGGAAAATAATCTTGAATTTTTCGCTGTACCGTTGTATACCTTCGTTTTTTCGCTGCAAGGTCTCTAATTCTCTTGAGCAGCAGTAGTTCAGTAGGACAGCCGTCTGATTGTTGTTCGTACCACACTATAGCTGTCTCCAATGCAGAAAATGTGTTAGTATTGGATGGACCCTTGCTACTTTCGTTGTTGTTGTTGACCTCGTCTTCATCCGTTTCATCGTGGACAGGGTCAGATTCTTCTTGCACAGAAGTCACAATCTCATCATCATTTAGCATTTGAAATCCACAGTCTTCTGCATTGCATGCCATCCAGTTTCTTCATCGCATTCTTGAAATTCTGGAATTGATTGGACAAAGTCAGTAATCTCTTCTCTGTGGTCTTTTTTGCCTCCTAAATCTGGTCACAACTTATTCCATGCATTTTTCAGGCTCTGTCTTTCGAGCGAGTCCCACGCATCAGCTAACATGTAGCAGGCGCCCTCCATATTGAGCTTTTAAAAGCACTTTTGGCCTCACGCAAAACAACTGTTAGGCATTGCACAGTTCGAAAACATATTCATATACAGTTGTTGATATATTCATATATAGTTGACAAAAAAAACTGGTCCGGATAATAAACGTTCAGATAAACGACATTCTACTGTATTGTGAAAATTCTTGAAAACTTAAAGATGATTTTAGATTTATTCGCAGATTTATATTTTTATAGTGTCACTTTTTACTCGACATTGTATTAAAAAATTTCTAAAAGAGAAATTTTTATGGATTATGTTTTAGTCTAATCTGATAATTACAATGAAAATCATTTAACATGAAGCTGAGAGGATTGAAATATTTTTCCATGTTAAAAGATATTGCAAAAAGGAAACAGCGCATATATTCAACAAAATTAGAGTACATTTTATTTACATGGATAAATTCAAACATTTCCGTAATTTGCTATCTTTCCTAAAATATTGTTGATCATGTAAAGTTAGCAACACCAAAATCATTACAGACTTTCCCTTTTCATCTTCTGTATTTGATCAATAGCCTTATGAAGATCCATTTTCAGTTTGAGCAAAATAACAGTTTTCTTTGCACCTGAGCTATTTGTCATTGCCAAAAAAAAAATCTTCTAAAATATAAAAAATAATGTGAGCCAAAGTCACTGATTTTTACTCACACTGCAATGTCATCGAATTCTAAAACCAACTGCTAAAGAGATTAGATGTTTTTGTTTGGTGTGTTAAGGGATGGAGGGTGAAAGTAGCTTAGATAAACAAAATTGGCTCGTGTCACAGGCTATTCCTAGGGTATTCAAGCCAAGTTAGCCTCCTCTCTTTGAAGCATGTGAAACCACCTCTCTTTCATTTCATACCCCCTCTTAAACCTTGCCTGCACGGCTGGTGTTTCCTGAATTTTGTTCATTCCCAGAAGGGAAATCTTTTCCTGTTAGGCGATTTTCGTTTCTTGTTAAGTGAAAATAAAATGCATAAAAATACATAATAGTTTCTCAGGACCATTGTATTATTTCGTGATAACTGATAATTCATCTTAAGCATTTTTGTGTTAAATGTATTTCACTGTGTTATTTTCTGAGGTCATCCAATTTTTATGTTGGCAACTTTATCTCATTTTCTTTTGATGACTTAAATTATCTTTTATGCTATGATATTTAGAATATTATATATCTGCATGTAATTGTTTTTATAAAAGATAATTATCAAACGAAGAAATACTAAGAATTCATTTCTTAGTTCAATACTATATTATAGTAAAATCTCACAAAGAAATTCAAATCAACACATCATTTATTTGATATGTATGAGGCTCACTGATTTGAAAAAATCACTGAGGGTGTGACGGTTTTAAGCTCATGTTCACTTGACACGCTGTTTTAAAGAAATGGATGCTTATTTGCTGGTTTCCTTTCTTGAACAATTGTCTTAAACATTTATAACATCCAAATATAATTTCATTGTTATTCTCTTCTGTGTATTTTATTATCTAAAGTATGGGTGATTTTTAATGTCACTTAAGTTTTGACTAAGGGTTGTTGTCTGTTTTATTGTAATTGTCCACATACTTTTTAGAGCTTTCTTGTCATACTTTAAATGATCTACATTAAACCACAACTAAGACCTTTTTCATCTGTTTCTAGCTGCAATTCAGTTGGTAACTTTTTGTTCAAAGGGACTATAAATCCAAGAGGAAGAAAAATTTTCAAACTCTGTTACGTCATTGTGTTTGTATTGAATGCATCCAATTCGATAATATTGCTATGTCTGTGTTGGTGACCACTCGCACAAGTACTTGCCTACCAGTGGTCCCAATAATTGATAAATACTATTGCAATGGTTCTGCATTTTCATCAACTTGGTGGAGAATTGTGTGAATTTTTTTTTAATTCAGCTGTGAGCAGTTATCACTTTTTTATCAGTAGTAACATACTGGTAATATGACCAGCATGTTTTTAAACCCATGGGTTTAACTTTGGCCCATGATCACAGACTTCAACATGTGACTTCCATCAACATTTATGCATAAGAATATGAGAGTTTGTTCCTTACGTATTATTTTACTTCCCAGTGGCGTTTTCTTCAGTCTTAGACTCTTGTTGTCAAATAACACTCTAATACTGACTTGTCTCTTATAATTGTAAAGTTGTAAAAGCTTTATTGTTTTTTCTTTCTTTTAAAATGCCTTTTGTCTCCTTCCTAAATAACCATATTGCCTCATTGTGTGCACTGAGACTTTCACCTCATATTTTATATTTGTTATGTTAGGATGCCTTCTGGACTTACACAGCCATCCTGAGCTGGTTAATGTCATTAATGTGTGTTGTACAGTTTAACAAAATTTCAGCTGCAAAAAATTTTAACACCAGGCACAATATATTGAAAGAACGAAGTTGTCAAAACCCATTTATAAATCATTTCATCCATCTGAAGCATAGGCTCCCAACTTTTTTTGAACTGGGGCCCCCTTTTCTAGTGAATATGTCAATACCACCTTCTCCCACTCCAGAGAAATAAGAGCATACATAATACATGGTGAAAACACAAATTAAATTTTTAAAAAATATTCTATTACAAATAGAATATAATTTTTTAATTTAGTTTTTTTCAAATACCCCCATTTTTTTTACTTGCAAATCTGAAATAGCTATTGCCACGAATATACAATTTTAAATACATACAATCAACATAAGGTAACCAGTTTTAAAGTTTATTTTCGTAGTATATAATCAGCGTGTTTTTTTAGCCTTTTTAGACTATATTTGGTTAATCTGCCCATGCCCCTCCATATCATCTCAAATTCCTCTAACTTATTCTGCCCCACTGAAAGCCTCAAACACCCACAGGGGGGCATTATTGCCCACATTGAGAACCTGTGGTCTAAAGGCATATATATTCTTTTTACAACATTTACTTCTAATTCTATATTAAATTTCAAAAATTTTCCTGCAAGCGTCTTTACATTGCTTTTTTGAATTTTTCTATTGCAAAATAATTATTTTTAAAGAAAAGAGTCACATACCAGCAGTTCTTAAATTGTGGTCTGCAGTGCCTTTCCATCACTTGACCATGGTTCAAAATTACGAGGTTCGTCGCCAAAAGCCCTTGTGTAGCTGAAAAGTGCGATGTTAATATTCACTCACTCACTCATGCAGTGCCTTTCTAGGGGGTCTGTGGAGTCTCATATAACATTAAGATTTCCCTCTTTTACAGATTCTGAAAGGTCTCATGGAAAATTTAAAGATCTGTCATACTAGGTTAGATTACTAAATAGTCCCCAATAAAGAAATTCTACTGGAACTTGTATTTTGATCAAGAATATTAGTCAGAGGGGTGTTCAAAATCTTGGGAGTCCGCAATGTCACCCTGATACGTAAAGGGAGGGGAGCAGCAGCTATTTGTAGTTTAAGAACTGCTGCCTTATACCTTTAGCATGTTTCTTTAATATGTATTTTTGACTTGTTTTACACAAAATTTCTGTATTGTAGACCTAGTAAAAATAATGTAATTCAACAGTGTTGCATTCATGATGTGAAACATATCAAACTGTAGTGTAAGTGAGTGACTGTGGGGAGAAGTAGATACAACACACAAGTTATTATTCATGGTAGATCAATGACTTGGGATTTTCAGTTAGTCATGGTACAAAACTACAAAGCCAACAATCAATACTTATGTATTAGCATCATCGCAGTAAAATTTGTGCCACGTGAATCGCGCCATGATATCAAAAGCACAAAAAGATTCTTGTTTGTTTTATTTAAGAAAAAGCAACCAGACTAATTGGTTTTTTTTTCAGCATAATTTGGCTATAGGAATGCTAATACATAAGTACCCAACAAGCTTACACTTATAACTCAACTTTTTACTTACACTTATGATTTTTTAAAAGCAACTGTTCAGGCTAATGAAAGGGATTTTTAGCTGGAGTGAAGAATAAGATGCCTTACAGATTTGATGGTGTGTAAAATTTTATGGTGGGATAAGAATTTGAAGGAGGTGTTGGAAATGAAACATGATACATGCCTGATACAAGAAAATGCAGAATTTTTCTAAGGATGTCCAATGCTTTATGTTCTTGGTTGCTATTCATTATAATTAAATTGGCAGATTTTTTAATATACAAAGAATTTTTTTTTTAGAAAAACTATATGTAGTTCTTATTGAAAAATTTAAGAATTTGACTTCTAATCCATTGTGTTTATTTTATTTATTATTTTGTTTGAGTGCTCCTTTTTGAATTATTCAGAAAACTATAACAGACGTATAATGTGCAGTTTACATATATAGATTTAGAGCAAAATGTAACAGTACTGCAATACAGTGATGTATTGTTAGAGGTTTGATTTTGAATAGTATTGAATGCTCAATTTCCAAAAGTGGTATGCATTTGATTTAGAAGGATTTTACTAAGGAATTATTCAGGAATACTACGAGAGGAAGGAAAGAGCTTCATAGTAGAATTAGAGAAAAAATAGTTTGGAGAAAGCAAATTAAGTATGATATAGTTTTTAATGATGATAAATATGGAGATTTGAAAGACCAATTGTGTGTATTATCATTTCTTTAGAGATTTATGTTTTAGAGAAAATTGTGTCAAACCTTATAAAAATAATTTATAAGATTGTAATTACATTCATTTTCCTTACTTCTTATCTTTTATTTTTAGAGACATCCAAGAGCTTCATCTCTACATAACAGTATTAGGCTATGTTCTTCTTTAAATGCATACTTCACTCAGTCACCATTGTACTATGATAAGGCTCCGAAAGGTTTCGAAAAGTATTATCCTCGTGGAAAGAAACCACAGAATGAAGAATTACAAAAGGAAGCTACATCTCAAAAGAAAGATGGTTAGTTAGAATTATTTTATAAATAATGTACTTATTTTAATTTTGATTGTGATTAGAATTCATGTTAATCTTTTTTTTAAAATGCTGGTTTTTAGGCACTTAGCAGTAGCTACATCAGGCTGAGATAACTTTGAATAAGATTTACTATTCATCTTTAAACTCTTTTAATAAGTTTTTAAAATAATTCCACTCACTAGATGTACAAACAATTTAACCATTTAAACAAAATACTTTTCACTTTGTAATTGATAATTTTCTAAGGGGATTTTGAATGATTTTTGTTTTTTAAATGATATACCTATTCATGAAAAAAATTCATTATATATTTAATACTTACTTTAACAAAATAATGACATGTTTCATTCTTAAACAAAATGAACTGAAAAAAAAAGGAAACAGGGAGTTAATTAGTAGAACACTAATTAAAATATTGATATGTTTGCAAAATGTTTTATTACTTCTCAGAGCCTGGTTTTTTAAAATTTTTAATCTAACATTTTTATTATAATAGAGCAAATTCAAGAACCACCTCAAAGTAGTCAAAAACCTCAACAACCACAGCAGCCAGATTGGATGTTTAAATTGAATTTTGGTGGGGGTGGATCAAAAAAGTAAGTTTTTTTTTATTTAAATGTTAAAAAAATTATTTAGTGGCAATATTTTAATATTTAATTAAAATGTATGTTCCTTTGTAAAGTTTTAGTAAATTTTCATAGTTTTTTTTTTTTTTAATTCAGGGGTGGAAAAAATCCATTTAGTCCAGATGATGATAACAGATTAGTAGGTTTTGCACTTTTTGGTACTCTTGGTGCACTTGGGCTTTTCGCATACAATGAATTCCGATACAAAGAAATTACTTGGAAGGAATTTGTAAATGGTTATCTAGCAAGGAATATTGTAAGTTTATGCACTTTTAATACTTTCGTACTTGATGATGAAAAAAAAAATTCAAATATTCTTTTTAGTTTATTAAATTCTAGATAAATTTTTCTAGCATGACTAATTTACTTTTTAATACTGTAGTCCTCTCTGCTGCATTATTTCTTTTGTAACAATTTTTTTTTTTTGAAAAAAAAATATATATATATATTGTTTCTTAATTGCTGATGTTGAATAACTTTCAGTTGTTAACAATTAGTACAAATATTGTCTTTCAAAATTCGATCCGTAATTTATTTTTCTCCTCGATCTCGTTCAAGATTTGAATTATTATTCTTATTTTCATTTCTACATTATTGCTACACTTGATTATCTTTTATTAGTTAATGAAATTTATATTTTCTTATGTTTATACAAATTTTTCCATTTGATTTTCATCTAAATATGTTGATAAATATTGTGTAATGTAGCATTAAAACCAGCATATTCTTTTGTGTTTAAACACAATGTTACATGTCTTGAAATCATACGATACTTATATCATAATTGCTCAAATTTTCAGAAGGAAAATATTTTCTGTAAATATTTGTTACTTGTTAATACTTAACCCATAGTTCAAATTAAGGCTATTTAAATGTACAATTACTTACATCTCTACATAAAAAATACAAGAATTTCTTTTCAGGAATAATTGTTAAAAAAACTATATAATTGAAATTCTTTGTAATAACTATTTATTATGTTTTTATTACATATTAACAAGTAAATTTGATAGTGTTGTTAATTAACATCTTATAAATATATGTTCCTAAATGTTTATGAATATAAAATTACTTTAATAAGATGGATAAATATGAAAATTTGGTTTCATTAAATCATCTTTTAATTTTTTAAAAAAAATTTTTTAAAAACATCTTCCTTTTAATTGCTAACATAATTTCTCTGTTTTTACTTAGGTTGAAAAGCTAGAGGTTGTGAATAAAAAATGGGTTAGAGTGAAGTTAGTTCCTGGAAATCAAATAGATAATGTAAGTGCTTAGTAGCAACCTAATATATGTGATATTAAGCATCTAAATTAAGCCTCAAAATTGATTTCACTGAATGAAATATTGAACGTTCACAAATTATGTTTTTAAAAAATAATCCAGTATTATAATACAGATTATTCTAAATTTATCTATAAGCTGCTTGTAATTTTTATGTTTTTGTATTTCAAAAAATGAATTGAAACAGTGTTAAAATTTGTGTAAGTCCTCCAGATGTTTTTTCAGCAAAAAAAAGAAATTGTTATATGTTAGAATATATAGTTGTAGACATATATCATCTTCCTTCTGATATATTTGGTACATATTTATTCACCTTCTTGCATTCAAATAAGTAACTATTTTTAAGTTGTGAAATTTTATCGTGTAATATAAAATATTCATTTCTCTTTTACCCAGAACTCTATAAGTACTTTTATATACTTTTTAAAAATGTAAAATACATAAATTGTACACAATGTTTGTACACTTTTAAAATAATTCTCTCTCTCTTTCTCTGTGGACATTCTTTAAAAGGCTTAAAATATTACCAATAATATCTTAAATGTGTGATCTAATAATCTTACTTCTTTATCAGAATAATTTGGTTCTCTATATCAATGGTTCTTGAACTTTCGATTGCTGTGCCCTCCCCCTTCATGTATCAACCCAACATTGCAGACCCTAAGGTTTTGAACCTGCTTCCCTGATTCTCAACTCATGGCTGAGTGATTTAAAGGTTCCTTAATTAGCCTAAGATTGCCTTTGTATCCTATACAGACTTTTTTAACTCTTCATATACACAATTTGGTTTGATAATTGAAATTTATGCAATCATTATCGTATTGATGCTCTATGAAATCAGTTCATAATCTTTGCAGTAGTATTTCTACTACTTTTTTTTATAATACATTGTTGTTGCCAGTAATAAAGACTGAATAAATATTGTTGATCGAAATAAAGTGAAATATGTTTAATACGAAAACGCTTAAGACGAAATATCAGTTAACATGAAATAATACAATGGTCCCAACAAACTGCTATATAATTTAATACATTTTTCTTCTCTTAACACAAAATGAAAATTGCTTAGCATGAAAAGATTTTCCTTTTGGGAATGAACTAAATATGAAAAACGCCAACTATGCAGGCTCATCATCGGAAGAATTTGTTGCAATAGATGATGATAATTTGTGTGCAGCCCCAATTTTCGCAGACAAAGACATTTTAGAATTTGTTCAAAGTTCAAAAAATATTGATGCAAATATCAATGATGAAAATGAAATTAATAATGCAGCTCCTGTTCCCACAACATCTGATATGAGGAACAATATTAAAAGTATGTGCGGTTATTTAGACACACTTTTCAATGGGGAAATGACTAACAAAATGGACAACATTTAGCAGTTTGTAAACGATTTGATACTAAAAAAGACGTTACAAAGAAAATTATCAGATTATTTTCCAAAAACTCAATAAATGTTTTGTTTTTTGAAAAAAATGAAAATTTTGTATTTAATTTCATTAAGTTCCTGTAAATGTTTTTGTTTCATTGATTTTTATTAAATACATGCATATATATATATGTAAATAAAATGTACTCTAATAAACTTAATTTTAGCAAATGTATGATTTTTTTTAAAAATTTTTTCCAATATTCTTTAACAAGAAAAAATATTTCAGTCCCCTCAGTTTCATGCTAAGCGATTTTCACTGTACATGATCTATTAGAATTTTTTTCATTGGGAGCAATTTAGTGATCTAGTCTAGGATGGCACAACTTTCAATTTTCCCACAAGGCCATTCAGAGTCTGTAAAAAAGGGAAATCTTAACATCAAATGTGAGACCTTTGTGAACCCCCTTGAATAATACTGCCACAGTTCAAGAACCCCTACTCTGCATCATGTTATCCATGATAGAAGGACTTTTTATAAAATTCTCAGAAGTGTTGCTTGTTCTTACACCACTTTCTTGATTCCATCACTTGTAAAGAGTGCACACTTAAAGAGTTTTTTCAACATATCATTAGTACAATAATCCATTGGTGCAACATCACAGAACTTTCCCAGAATGTGTTCAAATTTGGTTGCAGTCATCTAATTACACACTTAATCATTAATCACACCAATTTATATTTCTATTTATTCCCTGCTAAATAGTTTTGATTAGGGTTCTTCAAGATGTCTGCTTTAGGAGACAGTAAACATTATGCTTAAGCTAAAATAATGTTATATTCATCTAAATCTTGATTTACTATGTTTTTATTGTTGCTACAAATGTTTAAAAATGATTTCAATGCATTGTATTGTTGAAGATTTTTTCTATGTTACTATTGATTTTTGCTTAAACATTCAAAATTATGTCTCTCTTTTGAGTATTTATTGATAGTCTGCTCTTCATGTAGAAGAATTAATTGATAATTTTTCTTTTCTGTGATTGATAACGTTGCTTCTTTTGCACTTAAAAGTTTTTGTTCTTCATGCATTTCACAATGTTTCTTTTAATTAAGAAATGACTTTATTCTTCTGAAAGGGCAAAAATATATCTTTTGACTCAAGCTTGCTTACATCCCTTATTTAAAAAAAAAATTTAATAAATTTGAAAGTTTCAGATAATTTTAATTTCTAACTTTTTCTATAAATGTATGAACACCTTTTGTGTTTTTTAGTACTTTGATAATAATCTTATTTTTTATTTACCTTTTATTTTTGCAATTCATAAAACATTGTGGTTTTTATTTATGTATTATAACATTGCATTATGCATTTTAAAACACCTTTAGCAAATTTATTTCCGATGTGTGAAATGCATATTTTAATCAAAAATATTCTTGAAAATTAACTGTATGAATAAGCTTATTTTAAAAGTGCATCTTATGATTTTTTGTTTCTAGAATAAATATTGGTTCAACATTGGCAGTGTTGATACATTTGAAAGAAATCTAGAAAATGTTCAATTAGAAATGAACATTGAACCTACAAATTATGTACCAGTTGTATACAAAACAGAAATGGATGGGTGAGTACTTGAACCTTAATAAGCTTCTTCAAAATTATTTGGCAGTGCACTTTTACTATAAAATCTCTTTTGCCTTTCAAAGGTCAAATATCGTCTCCTATTTGCCTGGACTTGCGATACTTGGCCTTATTCTATGGAATATGAGAAGGGCTTCTGGTATGATGGGTGGAGGTGGTGTTAGAAGAGTAGGTGGACTTTTTGGTATGGGTGAAACCACAGCGAAACTGATAAATCCATCCGAAATTGGTGTTAAATTCAGGTAAGTAAATGTATTAATTCTGATATGTACTTTCCTATAGTGGTAAAATTACTCAAGTCCATGGCAGTTTTTAGCTACACATGCCCCCTGGGTAGTGCTAATTGAGTTACAGCATCCGTTGGTGCAGCCCCTTGCAACATGCCTTTTTCTTCTTCAGCTAGTTTGTATTAGGCTGCTCGCAGGGATATGGCCTATTCCTCAACACAATATTTTTTTAAAAAATGTACTTTCATCAAATCACTTAAAAGTTTTGTCAAAAAGTACTGATATGATAGTGATAAATATCTTAGATAGTTATTAAACGGTTCTTACATGTTTGATTATGTTTGAAAACTCTTTCAAAATAGTGGTAAAAATTATCCAAATTTGGAGATAAAGTTGAAATTAAGTGTTTTTAATTTACTGTGAGTATTATGAGTTGCATAGCTAAATAAGGATTAGTTCTGATCATTTTTTTTTTAAATAAGAATAAGCATTTAATGTTTTTTATTACACTAATTTTTTAAACTCTAAAACTGCTAATTTTCTTAAAACATGTTTACTGAATTGTCATTGTTTGTTAACATTGTAATAAGTATTGTAGAATCTCGTTAAACGAAAGAAAGGAAGACCGCCAACTAGGTGGCTAGATAACATTAAAAATGACTAAAAAGGGTAATTGGAGTCAATACAGATGGAGGGCTATTGTGATGGATAGGGCCAAATGGAGAAGACTGCAAAACAGCCATGGCCTGTAACAAGCTGCAGTGCTTAAGAAGAAGAAGAATCTCATTAATCCTAACTAATTAGTTTTATTATCCAGATTAAACAAAAAGACCTATAAAATGATGCAAGATAGTTACACAGTATGCTAAAGGAAAAAAATATATATTGGGAAATAAGCCAAAGCAAAGGGAAGAATTCTAATCAATACATTACTTACAAGTTATGTATTAAGTTGAAAAAAATTAGAGCATGGCAGTTTTGTGTTAACTAATTATAATTTTTTTAATCAATTTAATGGGGTTCAGATTAATGAAAGTATTGTAAATAAAATAAATGTCATTCTTTAGTTTGTTTAGATGTTGCTTTATTTTCTATATGTAAAAACAGAGTGCAAACTATCTAAAATAGATACTGTATTAATTTTTTTTCCAATTTATAGAGATGTAGCTGGCTGTGAAGAAGCCAAAGTAGAAATTATGGAATTTGTTAACTTTTTAAAAAATCCTCAGCAATACATAGATTTGGGAGCAAAAATTCCAAAGGTGATGCTTTATTATTTTAAATTGGTTGAATTGCAATTTTGAAATCTTATAATTATAAAAAAATATTCTCTTTTTCAATATGCGTATTGTTCTACAACGTTTTTATTCATTCAAAGGGGGCAATTCTAACAGGACCTCCTGGAACAGGAAAAACATTACTTGCCAAAGCTACGGCTGGAGAAGCAAATGTACCTTTCATTACAGTATCTGGATCAGAGTTTTTAGAAATGTTTGTTGGAGTTGGTCCATCTAGGGTAAGTCGTTTGTTGTAAATCTTTATATTTTAATAAGTTTTCGATTTTTTAAAGAAAGATAAATGCACATGATTTTTTTTTAAGTAGTAGTAGGTGCAGTTTATTTTTGTTATAAAAATTTTACACTTTTGAAGAAATAAAAAATTAATATAACTTATTCAAAAAATAATTTATCACATTTGATTTTTATGCATGTATGTGTTATTATTATTTAGAGAAATGTTCAGGCAATCAATTTGTCATAATATGAAAATAATTAATAAAATTTGAAAAACTTTTTACTTTTTGATGAATAAAAATTTATTACAATTAATCCCTTAATAGTGGCATAATTTTAAAGAAAATGGTGATAAAAGAGTGCCTATTTTTTTTATTCAAGAAAATTATGTAAAACTAATCATATGTGCAATATATGTATTTAAATTTTGGGTTAAATTTTTTGCTTGAATTGCAAAAAATTATATCTTTAAGAAAAGCCAACATTTAGGGTTAGTTTGACTGAATGTTGGTTTTCCAGCAAAGAGAAAAATTTAAAAAAACATGTGCTTTAAACATCAAAAAGGAATTTTATTACACTTATGTATAATGTAAATACACATAAGTAATTTTTTCTTGTGAGATAAATTTCAAAGCATGACAAGCAATTCGAGGCCAACATCACAGGTATTATTATAAATCCATCAGCACTGCTCTCAGATTCATTCACTAACCGAACTTTCAGAACAACTAGTTATTTCAGAATCACTTTGCGGTTCTTTTTATATTTAAAGTAGAATCTGATTCACTTCTTGACTAACTCCGTAATGTATATGTTACCGGCAAAGTAGGAAATGTCGGCACATTCTATAGAATGCCTAGGCATTGTATAGAATGCCTGACGTTTTAAGGCAAAGTATGAAATAAGGTCAAGATAAGGCTATTATATCAATAACATACATTGCTAAAAAATACAAATGTTATTCTGACAAAATAATGAGAGTGCCATTAAAAAATTATTCAAAATACGTATAGGAAAAAGAAAGTTGTACCAAACAAAAGTTATGTCTTTCTTTTATTAAGGAAAACAAAATTTTCAAATAAAAAATAAGAACTTAAAATTAACCTACTTACTGCAACATGGTAGGCTTGAATGTCGCTTTGAATTAGATTTCATTGAATTTTTCACGCAAAGACCATTCTTATTTTGTACTTTGTTTTACACATACATTTGACGAATCCTTCGCCGCTTCCATAGGAATGAGAATTGCAACTGACAGAAGAGGAATTTCATTATCAGGAACATCTTTAGTTCTAAGCAAGTTAATAGAGCACAAAGTAAATTCTGATTTTGCATGTACTTGTTTTAAAATTCCCTCAGAAATTTCAAGTCAATAGAATCCTTTTCCCACTCGTTACAAGTTCCAATAAATTGACCTTCAGGAAAAAAATCACAAATTTCACAACAATGTCTTTTTTAAATAATTTTTCTGTTTTTTTTTTTCTGCCAAGATTCATCCTATGGTGGATATACAGTTCAATATCATAACATGTAACGATTTTTATTTTGTTGAAAGTTCTTTCACAGAATTCTATCACATCCTCCAACAGCCAAATGAACTTCATGAAGTACGTAAAACAACTCCGATCCGCGACGTAATACTGTATAGAAGTGCTTCCCAACTTTTTATCCCCGTGGACCGGGCAACGTTTGGTAATTTTACCACTGCACTGAGGGTGGGACGTTGTTCCTATTTTAAATCATTTTGATTTAATAATTTCATTGTATGCCTTCAGAATAAAATTCAATTACTCCAAAAAATGAATATAAAGTGATTTCCATGGATAGTCAAAAAAACACTAGAGAAACACACCCCAGTAAATAAAATGGAAATAATTTAATACTCCTTCAGTGGTCTGATACCATTTGATCCACGAACCGGTGGTTGGGAACGATTCTGTACAGTACTGACTCCTTATTCATTTAACAGGTTACATGAGTTTACTTTTATTTTCACCAAACATCACATCATAGCTATTCAGCAACCAATAGGCTCTGGGTTCCTTTTTAGTAGTCATTTTGTCCTTTTGTATATCAGTTATTAACTTCTAGTAAGTAATTTCAGTTAAAAAAATACTTTTTTTTTAGTAGCTTTAACTCGAATTTTGGGCAGCTCGGCGTCGAATTGTTGTTTCATGCGTATGGACCAGGGAACGGCAATCTTTTAGCTGCGGCGGGTCAAAAACCAAATTACCAATTATGATTCAGCATGCCACACAGTAGGACATTTTTGAAACAATTTGATTCTCACGACAATGTTTACATTGATAGAGAATAGAGTTCAATTATATAGATTTACAGCTTTATCACACATTAATTTTGTATCAATTAAAAATATTTCTTAACATAAAAATAAACAGCATAAATAAAACTTTCTTAAACAAAAATAAAAAAACTCAAAATTTTACATATACTGTTTTTTAAACATATCTATTAAAATTTTTAAAAAATAGACAACGTAAAATATAAGTATTTCCCTTCATTACAATTAAATAAAAAGATAAATAAAATTTGTAATGTTAACCTAGGGCTGCTTCACTTTCATATCCCAAAAAATGTGGTGTAATTTGTGACTTTCACTTTGACACGATTCTGAGCATTCAGTGGTTAAGCAATTTCTTTGCGGACTTGAAATATTTTTTATATGAGGAAAGACATTTTACTTAGATATATAGAACTAAAAGTAGAAAAGCAGAACACATGCAATTTTCTCTCTTCAAACAGTTAAATATCTCCAGCTATGGCATCAATAATTTACAAAAAGGCTGTAAATTTACCATTATCGTTCAAATATTTTCATAATTCCTTAATTATCCATAATTCTAGAGATGTTTGTCAAATAAGATTGGTCACAAATTTATGAAGTTCCATCCATTCAAAAATTGACAAATTTGTTGAGTAGTGCTGAGTGCCACTAATAATTGCACTGTGTGCCATAGGTTGCTGACCCCTGCTATAGACCATGACTCCTTCTCCAACACTACAGCTTGCTTCTCCATTTTCATGAAGCACAGGAAAAAACCAATTTTTTGTTAGAACAAGTTTAAGTAAAATTGAGTACTTTGACTCTCTCCCGTACAAACCACAATGTGCAACTTAAAAATTCTGAGCCTGAAACACGTGTTAAAAGTCTCCTGCCTTGCCACACAATATTCGAAATGAATCGGAGATGTATTTCATACTTTGCCAGTTTCTCATTAGGCATTCTATAGAATGTCTAGGCAATGTGAGAAATAAGAATCATTTTATACATTGCCGACTAGTTTTAGGCATTCTATACAATGCCGGATTTCATACTCTTTGCCGGTAACATATACAACATTTAAATATATATATATTTTTTTTTATCACAAAACGCAACCCATGTGTATTCACAAAGGGTGGAACCAAGTAACTGAGTTTTAAAGTTACAAAAACATATGGCAAAATATATGTTTGATTGATTGTGCTAACATCTGGTTTAAAATACAATAACTATCTCTAAACACATTACTAATAATCTGGTACTGTCATCTGGTGAGAAATAAACATGACTCTGTGCATAAGAAATAGATAGTTTTAATCTTTTTTACCTTGTTACTTTTGAACACCCCCCCCCCCCTCAGGCACAAGAAATAGAGGGGCAAATTTGGACAGGAAAATTTTCCCATAATTTTGACGGGAGCGAGAAGGAAGGGGTTAATTGTATCAGTTTGTTAAATTGACTTTGATTGTCTGTTATGCATGAATTTTAATTCTTATTTTAAAATTGAAAATCACCTCATTGTCTATTGATGTAATTATTATTTTTTATTAAGAATAATTTATCCTTTGCCTTATTTTATAAATGTTATTTACATTTGATTGTTATTTTTAAATACATTTTTATTTAGGTTCGTGATATGTTTGCAATGGCTCGTAAAAATGCTCCTTGCATTCTTTTTAT
>BMAV01007172.1:73261-84218 GCA_019973955.1 Trichonephila inaurata madagascariensis
GATATGTTTGCAATGGCTCGTAAAAATGCTCCTTGCATTCTTTTTATTGATGAAATTGATGCAGTCGGTCGTAAAAGAGGGGGAAGAAGTTTTGGGGGTCATAGTGAGCAAGAAAACACACTTAATCAGCTTTTGGTTGAAATGGATGGTAATTAAAAACTAGTTTTTCTATATTTAGAGTATTTTCAAATAAGATCTTTCACAAGTGATCTTCATTCATTACCTGTACTGCATTTTGCACCTTATGGCAAAAATGTGTATTAAAAACATAATATAAAGCAAATATTTTTTTTTAGGCATTTCTGTATTAACTATGTTTATTGTTTCTAAATCTGACTTTTAGGTTTTAATACAACTACAAATGTTGTGGTTCTTGCTGCCACAAACAGAGTTGATATTTTGGATCAAGCTCTTCTTCGGCCAGGAAGGTTTGATAGACAAATATTTGTTCCTGCACCAGATATTAAAGGAAGGTTAGCTGGCTTTTTTAATACATTATAACACATTTGAGTGATATATAAATTGCAAGATTAAAACAGAAACATTTAAGAGCTGTTCTCATTTTTTCTCAAATAATGAAATAAAATTAAGCAATTAGAATTAGCTTATTAATACTTCTAAAAAATGAAAGTACTGTTTATTTCTTATTATGATTATAATTACATTTTTTAAAATCCTTGAAGTGAGAGAATGCTAGAAGTTCCTGTATTTGGGTTGGTATAGAGCAGTAACTGTGGAGAAAAAGTCTTTTAAAACTCTGCTCAAAATTTATTAATGATCCATGTAAATTCTAAGCAAAAGCTTAGAGAGTGAAATATTAACTCAAGAATTTTTTTTTATGTATTATTATTATTACTTGGTCATAACTTAAAATTGTAGGGTGTATTTCCAATTGGCCTATTCTGAAGCTTTAATATAATAGAAAATAAAATACTGTTTTGGTTTATTTTAATTTTGTATAAGACATTACAATGAGGTATAACAAAACATGTAACAGTATGAATATCCTGTTTTTATTGATGTAAAGTAATGTTTGAAGCTCTCTTTTTCTTAAGATTGGACCTACTATTTAAATAAAATTTTACCAATGTATTCAAACTCAATTTTATGTAATTTCTTTGTTGTAATTTGATTTAATAAAGACTTTAAAATTTTTATACATTATAATTAATTAAATATGTATTTTGAAATCTCTAATTATTATTTTTTATAGGGCGTCCATATTTAAAGTACATTTACAACCATTAAAAACTTTAGTAGACAAATTAGAGCTTGCTAGAAAAATGGCTGCTTTAACACCAGGATTTACAGGTATGTCCTATTTGAATAGCTTTATTTGTTTAAATAAATTTTCTTAACGTGAGAAATAACTAAAATATTTTTATCATGTGTATATTTTAAGATATCCCTTGCTATTTACTTAAAGGGATGTAAAATACATATTTTATTATAAAAATGTTTTAATGATTTCTAAAATTATCAATCATACATGCTAAGAATTAATGATTCATAAATTTAGCTGAGATATGCTTTGAACTTCTGTATTTTTGAAAATAAATACAAAGGATAACTGAGATTAAGTTTTTCAGAATTTTTTAGCATCTTAATGTTATTTTCAATATACATCTCAATTTTCAATAGAAATCAGAAATATATATGCTTTTCAAAAACTTGTATATCCAAAAAGAATGTGCCTTTCTTTTATGGAAATACATATTCATAATATTACTGAACTTTTTTTAATGTGGGAAAATGCAATTGATATAAATTGATCATTTTTTTTTTTATTATTATTTTTAATGTAGGTGCAGATATTGCAAATGTTTGTAATGAAGCTGCATTGATTGCAGCTAGAGACTTAAATGAAAGCATTCTAATGATTCATTTTGAGC
Source organism: Trichonephila inaurata madagascariensis (assembly GCA_019973955.1). Lineage (NCBI taxonomy): Eukaryota > Metazoa > Arthropoda > Arachnida > Araneae > Nephilidae > Trichonephila > Trichonephila inaurata. Next base: position 75,154 of record BMAV01007172.1, read on the forward strand.
AAGCAATTGAAAGAGTTGTGGCAGGTAATTTATTTTAAAGAGAGAAAAATTAGTTTCTTGTGATAATTTGTATTTTCTGAAATAATGTGTATGTATGTCCTGGAAATTACTTCTTTTGTTTGAAACTTAACAATTAATCTTATTTTTAACCCTCTGGCCAGAACATCAATTTTTTTGCCGCCTTTAGAAACATCATCTGACAGATGGGTAAGCAAATTGTTTTGAATTTTATTACCTTAAGGACTGTTTTAAATGTCCTTATCGCTCATAAAATTGAGTAGAATTTTTTATACTTAAGTCTTTATGAGGCACACTATATTAATATACTTTTATCACAAGAATTGTGACTAGTATTTTTATAAAAACTGATTAGAAATTATTTATATTCATGTAAAAATAATACCAAAAACGAAAAAACCATAGGAATATAGATACTGATAGACAGTGATAGATTAGAAAAATCGCACATATCGTGAGTTGAAAAAAATCACCAATTACCACCATGTGATCCTCTCACTGGGTAGAGTCCAACTGAAGATGTCAAGGTAGCCCACCACAGCGTTATCTACAGGCATCAAAGCAAATTCCCGTATGAGAGACAGATGTTCTGGTCAGAGGGTTAATCCCATTTTTAATACAATTTTTTTATGGTTAAGTGTTTTAGTATCATTTTTTACAAAGTAGGATAAATGTATTCACATTTCTTGTCTTAAATGGTTTAAATTATCATTTTATATTGAATTTTAATTAAGATGTCTACTTAACTTAAAGTATATCTTTTATCAAATTTTGTTCAGGTTTAATTTGTATATATTTTAGTGTTGCAATTAGATTCTTGTTTTTGTGCCCCTACTGGAATTGTATTCCAGTATACTTGATTCTCTCAAATTTTAATTAATGTAAAATTTAGCTATTAAAGTTCATAAGAAGGACAAATCCCTTTCTTCAAAAGACTTAGTAATGCAAATAATTTAAATTGTATACCTTAATAATTTAGAAACATGATGTTAATGATTCATTGAATAGATATGAATCTATATTTTAAAAGAGATTAATAATCATGAAATCAATTTCAATGATTTTCATTTATAAAATTTTCAAAAATCTGTTTATGTTGAACAAAATATTAGTTGCTTGATCAAAATATCCATTATCCAAATTAGTTGTACTATATATTTGATTTTTATCCAGTTAGTACTGTTTAACTAAATGTTTCTTCTTAGATTGGATGGCTTGCTGTATGCTAAAATATAAATTATTTTCTTTGAATATCCTGTGATTTTTTTTCCCCCTAAAGGTTTATTTTTCAGTTTTTAATAATTACGTAATATACCACTTTATTGAAGATTTTAATAAAAAACCAAATTTGTTTTTATGCATAAGAAATAACTGTTTTGTTTGACAAGAATAAAATGTTTCTTACTAATCCCCACTACTTATAATAATATATTTAGTTTTTTTAAAGGGATTTTATATTGTGTGAAATTTTTGCCATGTTATTAATGTGCCACATTTTTTACTTTTAGGAATGGAAAAGAAGACGAATGTTTTACAACCTGAAGAAAAGAGGACTGTAGCATACCATGAAGCTGGACATGCTGTAGCTGGGTGGTATTTGGAGCATGCTGATCCGCTTCTGAAAGTTTCAATTATTCCAAGAGGAAAAGGTTTAGGTTATGCACAATATCTTCCCAAGGAACAGTATTTATACACAACAGAACAGGTAAAAATAGGAAAAGGATATGCTCTTGAAATATGTTAAATTTAATTATTTTTATCCATAATTTAACGCATGCTTGCTGCTTCATTTCTGAAAAATCAGAAATCAAAAATCAGGTTATTTTTTATGGTAGTATAAACTCAGAAATTTCTTTTTTTTTTTCTTTTTTTTTTTTTGTAATAATTAGAAAATGTTATGTTAAATGTCTTTCAGTTTTATATTATGAGTTGGAAATTTTCCTCAATCTTTTAAATGCAGTTCATCTCTGCATTTTCTGTTTATCACTGCTACAGTTGCATAAATATATTTTTAATAAATAACCATTAATATTTTCTTTTAATGTCTAAGAATTTGTGTTTTTATTTTTTACTGTAAAGAATATTAAAACAAAAATTTAAATTTTTCTCCCAATTCTCTCTCTCTCTCTTTTATAATTATTTTTGATTTTTTTTATAAACAGTTATAATATTTACATTTAATAATAATTTATTACTTATCTATTTTAAAAATATATACTATGATTGTTTGTATATGACAGTTATCCTTAAGCTTTTTTTAATTAATAATAGGATTCAGTTTTGATAAAAATTTTATGCTCTTACAGCTCTTTGACAGAATGTGCATGACTTTAGGAGGCAGGGTCTCGGAACAGATTTTCTTTAAGAAAATAACTACTGGTGCACAAGATGATTTGAAGAAAGTCACCCAAAGTGCTTATGCACAGGTACCTTATTCAATTCCTACTATTAGCTCCCACTCTCTATATATTTATTTATCTTGGTGGAATTTTCAATCATCGATAAAATACATTTTAAAGCGCTCAATCAAGCTGAAATTTTATATACATGATTATTTTGGATGACAATACAGTAATTTAATAAAAATTAATTGATTAAAACTAATTATTCAAAGAATTACAAATACAGACATGTTGGCATCATTTTTGGCGACTTGTGTCAAAACTTGAAAAGGTTTTTTTCTCACATTTTAAAGAATTCCGTTGAACTGAAATTTTATATACATGATTGTTTTGGATGACAATTTGATACTTTAGTGATAATTAATAAAAATTAATTACCACTTAATGTTGTGATTCTGTCCTATGTACATACATATTTATATTAATCAAAAAACTATTTAATGAAAAGTAGCTAAAATAAAATTTTTCTTTGTTGATCTAAGTAGGAATTGAGACTTAAGAAAAAAAATTTATATTACTTGTTTTTCATTAATATTGATAGTGATTACAGTATTACTTATCAATTAAAATGTGTTTTTTCAAAATTTTAAACTTATTTTTAAATGTTTATGAAATAAATTTTAAAAATTAAGCAGAAATAAAATGAATTGTTTAATGTGTTTGATATTGTGATTGTTGAATGAATTATTGTTATCCAGAAGCATTCTAGTCTAAAACTTATTAAACTTGTGCTGATTATCTGTAAAGATGGAGTCTTGTACAAAAAGGTAGTCTTGTTACTGAACCATATCACTCTTTAGTTGAAAAATATTTATTTATTTTTAAATCATGAGAACAGATGTAAAAATAATATGCATGAAAAAACATAATGTAAAAATTTTCCTGTTCCAGTTGTTCATGTATTTATAAATTATAGATTAAAAGTAAACCTGAAGTGCAACATTTTATAACATTGCCATGTGTTCTTGTATTATATAGTTTAATGATAGTATATATATATATATTTTCAATTACTTCAATGTTTCCCATAATTATGATTTGTAGGTTGTGCAGTTTGGAATGAATGACAAAGTGGGCCAATTATCTTTTGATTTACCTCAGCCTGGAGATGTTGTTATAGATAAACCTTACAGTGAAGCCACGGCTCAAATAATAGATTCTGAAGTTCGAAGTTTAGTTTCAAGAGCTTATGAAGCTACTGTGAAACTTTTAGAGGAGCACAAGAAAGATGTTGAAAAAGTACTCATTAATTTATTATTTTTATTTTTTCCACCTCATAATATATTGAAATTTGTTTGAAAATTCCAATTTAGCTTTGTTTTTTTTTACTTCAGTTTTCCAAATTATGCATTTTTAAAAATTTCGAATAAAAAGCATCTGTTAAAAGTAATTTTTTAGAAATTGATAAATTCAAACATCAAAGTTGTTCTCAGTTTAAAATTTCCTATTTTATATGATAAATAGTTAATGCACTAATGCATGTGTATTTGTAAAAAGTTCACTATAATTGCTCATCTTGAAAGCTTGATTTACCCATGTTTAACTTGTATTTATATCTATGGTTATTTTAAGTTGTTGTTTTTTTAATTTGAAAAATTTGTAGTTGCAGAATTGTGCAATTTATTTGTTTCATTTCAATCGTATACTATTATGCATGTATGCTCTAAATATACATGCAAAATTGAGAAATGTATTCTTCAAAATATCATTTAATTATATGTTGCTTATGATTAAAAGTTTGGTATAAATTTCACTTTATTGAATATTGTAATAAAATTTCAGTGTGTGCACGAAGTTTATTAGAAGACATGATTATATCAAATTACTTACAAAGTTTCTATTACTATGAGAAATGAACCAGAGTTTTTATATTCTTTTAAAATTAAGAATTTATCTGTATTAAATTGCATTTTCCCTTCCTAACCTTATTCAATACCAAAAGCCTCTTCTGTTGTTTTCGCAATAAAACTTTGTTAACTAATTGTTTTAAAATATAAATTAGACATTAATGATTGTGGGTAGAATTAGTTTGTAATATATGAAGGGAAATCTTTTATAAGAATTAAAATGCTTTGATTAGTTTCTTTGTTTTATAAAACTCACAATTTTAATAATTTACCTTAATTCTTAGGTATTTTAAGAACCATTATAATATATCTGTTGCTTTTTCTACATTTCTTATATTAGTTTATTTTTATGCATCGCCTTTTTTTTTTTATTTAATTTAGGTTGCTTTAAGGCTTTTAGATAAAGAAATCCTTGCCAGGGACGATATGATTGAACTTTTAGGTCCAAGGCCTTTTAAAGAAAAATCTACCTATGAAGAATTTGTAGAAGGCACAGGTTCACTTGAAGAAGATACAGCCCTTCCAAAAGGTCTACAGGACTGGAATAAAGATATTAAGGAAAAATCAGACCCTGCGACTAAAGGTGCTCCTACTAGTGCCTAGTGCTACATTAATTTATTTGTTGTTGTATAGGATCAATTCTGTCCACTTGGTTAACAGATTAAATGCAAATCTGCTGCCTTTCGACCACTGCTTTTAGGATTGAATTTGAACTATTCTTCGAATGTTTTATAGAAAAATCACAAAATCAGAGGCTCCATCAATTAATTGTTTGATAAACCATGAAAATAACATTTTTGAAATAGAAATATTACTTTGTTGCCAAAAAAAGCTACATTTAGCGTTGATATATTTTAAATATAATGTTTCTTAAATTTGTTTTCATTGATGAATGAATTTAAATATTTTGAAAGTGGAGAAAGCTTGCTTTCTTCTTCATTAAATATTTTTTTTTATAAATATTACAGAATAATTATGCAATACATAACTTAAAATTTAAATAATAAATATATTTGTAACATTTTTTTTTTAAATTTATTTATTTATTATCACTATAAACAGTTATATGTTAACATTAAATCAAAAAAATTGTGAATCATTCTTATTTTAAATCCCTGTTGTAAATTGCAGATTTTTCTCTTGTTTTGTTATGATTATACTTAGTACTTGTTTTTTTTATCTTATAAAATTTGATTTATACTGCCTAGTTTTCAAAAGTAAATAGTACTATTTTTTATGAAAGCTTATCAATAATTTTTTTAGTTTTAAACTTTTTCAATAATTTATTTTTTATGATCATATTCTTTCATACTATGAACCTGTTTTAAAAAACGTTTTGTATGAAAGGTGTTAAAAGCTGCCATCTTCCAAAATATGTGTTCAAGATTATTTTTGAGAAGTACTGAAATCGAGTGTCATCTTCTACTTTGCTTTGCAAAGAAAATAGGAGACAAATTTTCATTCATAATATCTGTGATCACCTTGTATTAGTCAAGCATAGTGTGTTACAATGCTTTTTTTTTTTTTCATACGGTAAAAAATTTATCTGTGTTAGTGTACTCTTAAGTTTTTAGTGACAGAATCTTGATTCATTAATCATTGGACACTTAAATCATTTATCATCTGTTCAATACAGTTCTGTTCCTTTTTAAAAAGTTTTATTACATTTGTTCCATGTAGCACAGTGTGACCTGAAATTTGTAAATTGTGTACAATAAAAAAATTATTTTTTATGGAATCATTCATGGATTCCGTAGTTGAATATAGTTTCTGTGTGCTTATTTATTTTTGACGTCATTGAATATAAGATTTCTTATTATTAAAATATGGAAAATATACCTCAACCATACTGTAATTTATCCTTAGTCTTAATAAATGCGATATTAATATTAAACTCGGAAAACAAAATTCGCCTAAATCAACTTTGTTATGTGATTGTGATAAGGGCATCTTTAAAACCACTTCTACTATCATAAATAATTTGTTTAAGTTATATTCTCATTAGGATATTACATAACTTTTTTAGGAAAGGTTATTATGATCCATGTTAAAATGTAAAATATGCTTTGCAAAAGTGTGTATTTTCTTATCCAAAATTTAATTTTTTATGTTCTAGTTCAGCGATACTCAACCTGCGAGCCGCATGTGGCCCACCTAGCCTTTTTAAGTGGCGCGGTCATGGTCCATTGCTTTGAAAAATTCACTTATTTTTAAGAACATTGTATTAAAAATTTTGGGGAAATTCTTTGTCAAGAAATCCAATATATCAGTTTTGCTGTTGGTGTCTTACAGGTACGAATTGATATTCTTTTTCTATTTGGAAGACAACAGTAAAGTACTGACAATTTTAGGAGTGGAACTAATTTTTAACTATCTTTCATATCTTGCAAGCGAAAAATATTTGAAGAAAATATATCGTTTCAAAACGATTGGGAGGTTGACTATTTTGTAGAGAAAAACAAAGATGGATCAGTACTTGTTCGATTTGTCACGAAATTGCTGTATTTAAAAAATACCAATAAACAGAAATCATACAATGATACCTTTCCTCAAAGATCTCTTTCAAGAGGTGATAAGTAGGCTTTTTCTTGAATAGTCTTTACAACAGCAACAAAGTGTTTTGTGAATAGTAATATCACAGCGGTAACAAAGACATCCTATGAAGTTTGTTATATTATTGGTAATCATATGAAACCGTTTAGTGAAATAGTTGACATATGTATGTGGCCCACCAAAAAAAAGGTTGAGTACCCATGTTCTAGTTGTATAAAATGAACAAACTATGTAACTGAGTGATTGGAAATTTATTAATCTGTTTTATGATTGAAAAAATTGCATAAAAATTACAAATTGCTCAAATTTGTATCTTTTTTTAATTACTGCAACTTATTTTAAATATCATTCTAAAAAGGGGGTGTTTCCCCCTACATATTAAGAATGAATTTATTTCAGATTTTGCTTCCATGAAAATTCTGTTTATAATATTCTGAAAAATTTAGAATGTTTCAAAAGTTGGAAGTAAAAATATTTCATATTTGGATCTCCCCTAGTGTTGTACTTATATAAATAAAAGTGATTTGTTTGAAAAATTAAGATTAAAATTAAAATAATAAATAAATTTTTTTTTATCTTAAAATTACTAGTAAAAATTCCCTGTAAATTTACAATTAAATTACAGTGAAAATCACTTAACACGAAACTGAAAGGATTGAAATATTTTTTGTGTTAAAGGATATTGTAAAAAAAATCATATCAACAAAATTAAAATTTTTAGAGTTTGTTTTATTTACATAGATATGTATATATGCATATATTTAATAAAAATCAATGAAACAAAAACATTCACTTCATCTACTGGTACAAATTTTCCCTATGATACAGTAGAACAGTCCAATAATACAGAAACCTTCTCAAGTACCCCTCTTAAATCTTGCATGCCCAGCTGGTGTTTTCTGTATTCCCAGAAGGGAAATCTTTTCACATCAAGCGATTTTCGTTTCGTGTAAGGAGAAAAAAAATGCATATAAATACGTAGTAGTTCGTCGGGACCGTTGTATTATTTCAAGTTAACTGATATTTCGTCTTAAGCATTTTCGCGCGTCAAATGTATTTCACTATACTTCAATAAATTGAATTTATATGAATAATTTACCTGCCAAATGTTATGCTCAGCATGTAAAATTTAGTCATTACTCCTAGATCACTTATTGTTATGCTTCTTTGCTAATTTTCATCTTGTGTTGATAGTGTTCTCCTTGCCCAATCAAATATAATCAAGGCTGAAGCACATCCTTTACATTTTTTCTTACAGAATATAATGTTCCATTTGTGACGGGCTCACGCGTCTTTTCTTTAACATGTCCTTTGAGTACTTTTGGGGGCCAAGATTAATGGCAACTCTTTTCCAACCAAAACCCAAAAAGTGAAACGTGAAGATAAAATGCAAATTCGATAGCTTATAAATAACAGAAGTTTCAGTAAGTGAAATGGAATGGAATGTTATGTGAGAGATTGATACAATTGTGAAAGGACGGCCAACGGAGGCTATTCCGAAGATAAAGCCATTAGGTCAAGGTGCATACCATTGCACTCGCGTAAAGACGCCACTCCCTAGAATCGGAGCTACGATTGGATTAAGGTAGGATTGACTATTTAATATTAGGACTTGTGTTATTATTGAAATTGAGATTAGGAGGGTTAGATATTGATAGTGGTCCGAGTAAGGTTAATTCGGTATTACTTGTATGTGTGTGTGTTTGTTCATCGTAGATTCTCACATATATAATTATCTAATCTGTTAAAAGTTTAAGTTACAGTTCTTAATAAAGACATATTAAGAATATATAAACATGTCTGTTCCTTTTGAAAATCGTACACCTCTAGCTGACGCGGATAATCAAAGAGAAGGTCACCCGAGGGGTGCCTTTTCACACATTTAATTGCAGCCATTCAGACACAATGTCAGATGCTTGAAATGTCCGAGTTGTTACCAAGCACGTTGCAAGGACTAAAACATCTACTTCAATTAATGAACTAACTAGCTTCTAGTCAGAAAATGTTATTCAATGCATGAAACAATGTCATTTTGCAACAGCATCCAATGGTAGTAAAGATATAAGCTACAAATTTTATATCCCATTGTCCTGCAAAATGTCAATTCAAACTGGCCGTTTTGAAATTCCACCTTTGAGTGAGAGTTGGGAGAAAATATCAGCCAATTGATTAAATATGAATTCAAAAATTTGGGTTTAGTTTCATTTATGGCAGATAATGCTGCAGTAATACAAGAAGAATGTGA
>BMAV01007172.1:94218-162178 GCA_019973955.1 Trichonephila inaurata madagascariensis
CGAATTTTTAATCAGGTTTTTCAAAGAATGCTCATAAGAAATACATTGGTTTTAGTAAAGCACACAATAAATTAAACTCAAATAATTTCAGGAATAAGCAAATAATCCTTTAATTTCTTGTATTAGAGCTTTTAAGTTGATGTGGAGGAACGTTTTATTTTAATAAAGATAAAAAAAAATTCTTTTGTGTCACATTTTTCTAGAAAGTAAAAGGAAAAATACTTAAGATGGAAATCAGTCAAGTTATCAAGAATTGCTCTAAGACCTAGAGTAATTAAAATCAAAAATAATTCTTAAGCCTGAGAAAAGAATTCTTCAAGTACTGAGATGCTTTAATAATGGTATAAATTAGAATGGTTGTAAGCTCTGTAACTATACATTTACTGTAATAATTCCATAAAAAATAAATAAGCTCGTTAATTATAAAAAAAAATTAATTTTTTTTAAATAAAAATTTAACGAAACAAATAATAAATTAAGTGCACACATGTAAACTGGAGTTATATATCAAAATGCACTACTTTCCAGACTGACTTTGACATAGACTTTAAAAAATTAATACGGCAACCTAAAGTAAATTGTTGTCCAGAGTTTCAAGAATGTAAGAGACTACACTTTTTTCATAAATGTTAAATGTTTTACAAAATGAGGAAACAGTTTAAGAATGTGCTCTTTATGGAAAAAATTTGAGTTTCCTTATATTGAGTGAATATTAACATTGCACGGTTTAGCTGCCCGAGGGCTTTTGGCGACAGACCTCGTAACTTTGAACCATGGTCAAGTGATGAGGACACCTGAGCTGGCACCCCCTCGCCTGACTACCACACCAACGGGAGGACGTTTGAGCTCTCGACAGATTTAACGTGCATCGCTCCCCTACACAGCAGTCTTCAGCGGTACTAGGCTCGAACCCATGACACGCCAGCCACGAGTCTATTACCTTGATCACTAGGCTACCACGGCCACTTTCTTAATATTGAGATATTGTATGATATAGATATGAAGAATAATTTTAAAAAATGAATGAAGAATTATCTTTGCAGCCCACATGCAGTGCACATGCTACGCACTTTCTAGAATCGGCCCTGCCGTCATCAATAGCCTTCTTGTTATTTTATATCTCACTATATTATTTTACTCTCACTCACTCCCTTACGCACTGAAAATGAATTGCCTTTTTTTTATAGATCAGAAGAATTAAAATATATTTGTAATCTGTTGCGATATTTCAGAAATACTACTATCAACAAATGGAAATGAAATGAATCAAGCAATGCGCAAAAGTTATATCATCTGATATCAAAGCTCTTTTTCAGCTCGATGAAATTTCTCGTATATTTAATTATATTTCAATTTTGTTGAGCGGTAAGAGTTGCATTGTTTTGTTTGGAATACCCGAAAACTTTGATTTAAATGTGTTCATACTCACTAATAGTCTTTTTCTTCCTTGAAGCTCAAGATATAGTTTATTCATTTTCGTTATGGTTGTAAAAAAAGCTGAATCGGATTCGAAAAACTTTTACTTTTGGAAGAAGTAAAAATAAAATTCGAATCTTTGTAATCATATTTGTAACGGTAATATTTTTGCGTATGCGCAGTCGTTCCTTGTTAAACTGCCCCGAGCAGCTGTTGAATTTATTTTTGAACTGGGCGCGAAGTATAATGTAATATTTTAAGTTAAAATTGTCGTGATGGATCTTACGTAGATATTTCTACATCGCTTGGCAAGGTTGCATATTTCATTTTCAGGTAATAAAAAGCCTAATTATTTGAATCGCATTCTTTGAATTTTAGCGAAATTCTAATTTTTGTCTTTTCAAAAGATTGGTATTTAAATATACGCATTTCAGTGCCTCTCCTTTAAAAACTCTAAAAATTAAATTCTCTAAAAATTAAAATACTGTAAGGAAAACATTTTTCCATGTTCAGAAGTGCAATTTGAAGAATTGGCTGAATTTTTCTTTTTCTTTTTTTTGAAATAGTATTTTTATATAAGTATATTTTTTTAATTGGTGTCAAATACATTTAGATTTATTAAAGAAATGGACTTTCATATCAATACTATATTCATATCATTCAATCAAAAATATATTATAAATTACTCTGAAGGACTAAATGTCTACTACATTTTTCCTGAATTACTTTCAAACTGAAGGAATGAAATTTCAGTGATTTGATAATTTTATATTTAGTAAAATTTTTTCACTTTGAAATAATGAGTATTTATTTAATTTGTGGGCTTTTATTAGGTACTTTTTCATTAGCTGGTACCAGAATATTTTATTTTTGTTACATTAAATAAAATAATTTAATAAAATATTTAGGTGTAAAATAATTTATTAAATTTAATAAAGTTTTAAGAGCTTGCAGATTTTTGCCTGGCTAAAGTAAAAGTACATTTCGTTTAAAAATCATTTTACTGATGATGCTAAAATTTTGATTTTATTTACAGTTAATTACAATAGTTAGTTCATTTTTTAAGAATTTGATTTGCTACTCCTCATTTTCAAATTTTGATATAATGCTACATTGTAAAATGGTTGGTTGGATTGACTTGACTTTTGAGTACTCTTGGGTTGTACTGTGCCAACACATGCTTAAAATTATTCAATCAATAATTTAAATTTATAAAATGTACAACTTTGTGCAACTTCTAAAAAACTCATCTGTTTACATTAAGTGTATAGAGAAAAACCAATGTCAAACAAAAAATTAAAAATGGCTTGGAATTTTCTGCAACTAAAATGTCTCATACTGAACAAGTACAAATCTATAAAAGTTAGTGAAAAAATACAATGATCATACATGGAGGAATCTCCTTATCCACCCAGAAAAAGATGTCTATGTGTCAGTCTTGTATAATCAAGCATGCTAACATAACATGTCTTGTTTAGATTGCTATGATTTCATATAAAAATGGACTTATTTAGTTTATTAACAATCTGAAGATTGCAGTGATCTTGTCAATTGTCCAGTATTGATACTGTAACACATCTTTTAATGTCATATAATATTGATGCTGTGTTTTAGCAGCACCGTCAACTGTTTTGTTTCCTCTTATTCTAATATGAGAAGAAATCCAATAAATCAGTGGTTCTTAAACTTTCAATTGCTGCAACCCTTCTCCCTTTATGTATTATTGTGACATTGTGGCCCCCAAAGATTTTGAACAACCCTCCCTGACTTAATATTATTCAAAATACAAGTTCAAGTAAGGTTTTTTCAGTGGGGACAATTTAGTGATCTAGTTTAGCATTGACATAAAAAACACTGGCGTAGCTCGCTCTGAGGGGGCTCTGTATCAAAATTTCTTCGGGGGCCCTTTTTTAGGTATGGGAGCCCTGTTCGTAGGACAGTAATTACACATGTTGGGGCCCCATATCATTGATACAGCAGTAGTGGTGTCCCTGCCAACGAAGAATATTAGGGTCCCCCCTGCAAAGTCAGGTTAGCCCCCCTCCCTAGTTATACTTGGTGTCAGTCAGGCCTTAGGGCCCCTAGAATCCTGCCTCCCCTGGGAATGCAGGGATGTACATTACTCCACTGTAGTCTAGTATGGCACATCTTTCTAATTTTCCATGGGCCTTTCATAGCCTGTAAAAGAGGGTAATCTCAATGTTATGCGAGACTCTATGGACCCCCAGTGTTCCAAGGGCCACAGTTTAAGAACCATTATAATAAATAATATATTTTTGAGATTTTAAAGTATTTATTTTTAAAATTTCAATTATCAATGAATAAAATGAGCAATTGAAATGGCTCAAGGACCTCAGGACATTTAAAAAAAATGAAATTATGTTCAAGAAATTTTTCATTTTTTTTTATGTTCTCTTAATGACAGATATCTCAGTGGAAAATCTAGGACATGTAAGATGAAATATTTCAAGTGACTGATCTTTGCAATAAGATGCTTCAGCATTATTTATTGACTTAGAAGTGTCAGTGTAAATATGGATAAAATCAGAATAGTAAATAAAAATGTATTTTCAAACAGCTCTTAGTATTTACTTACTGATATTACCATTAGCTTAACAATGCTGTAGATTTGTCAGCTATGGTAATACACATACTGAAAAGGTTAAATTTGATAAACCACAACTTGTCCAGACCATCACTAGTGCTTATTGTTGCACACTGCTAAACAAATTGCAAGATACTTTGGTCAGAAAACAGCAAGGTATGACAGAAGTGTCTGTTCTTTCCAACAAAGTGCTTGTTCTCTCATCTAGGGGTGTGGTTGAAGAATTAAGGCAATATAGCTTTGAAATTTTGCTGCATTTGCCCTTGCCTCCTGATTTTTTCTTAATATATTCTTATTTTCTGAATTTAAAAAAAAAGCATTGTGAGGTTGGAGATTTGACAAGACAAAGGACATCTTTCAAGTGGTGGAACAATAATTTTCGGCACAATCTACAGAGTTCTGTTATGATATTCTTTGAAAGGTCAAGAAAAGCTGGGGAAAATTTATAACCTGGATTGTGGTTACAGAGAAGTTTTAAGAGTAACAGATACAAATTACGTTTCTATTACAGTTTAGTAATAAATGAAATTTTTTTTTTGGTACCTTTTGTATATTTATTCTAACAATAGCAATATGTATAGACTTGAAGTGTATCATTATGGCTGATACTTTAGAAAAAGGACTAATAAACAAAATGTTAATGGCCATATTTAATTACTTTTCAAAAAAAATTTTCTTCTCCATTAAATTATTGAAAAAGTAACTTTCTTGCTCTGTTTGTCTTTTATTTTAGTGTCATGGACAATGAAAATAAAGGATTTTTAGATGATACATCACTTTCTAAAACTCCGAAGTCACCTTTGAAAACTTCCACTGTATTAAAACCAAATGCAAGCAGGTATTTCCTTTTTAAAATTATTTAATGACTATTTTTTTCTGATATTTTAGTTTAAGAAAAAATTGTAATGTAAGTAAATTAAAAAGTTAATTGTTAATGTGTCAAAATTATAATGTTTGTTATATTCATGTGTGCAAAAAGTTTGTAAGAAAAAATCTTAAATGTGTATGATGAACACAATCAAATCCCACACATGTATTATATCTGCGTAAATATATACATAAACTGCTGTTTGTAAAAGCTGCAACACCATGAAGGGATCATCAGGATTAAATGAAATTTAATGCACAAATGACTTGTATTAGTGAAATTTTCAAAGCAAAAAAACAATATTAAGTGTCTAAAATCAGTATTTGGTGTAGCCACCACACGCTGCAATAAGTGCTGCTATACGACGTGGCATGGAGTCAAACAGATTTTGAATGTCTGCTTGTGGCAGGGAATTCCATATTGCCTATATGCGCAGCAAAAGTTCATCTTTCGAAGCTGCAGGATGTGGATCATGAGCGAGATGCCAACCAACCAAATCCCACACATGCTCAAAAGGCAACATATCTGGCAAATAAGCAGGCCAAGGAAGAAGGTGCATGCGTTGGATTGAACAGAAGTTTCAAACAGTCTTTGCAACACGTGGGCGTGCATTATCCTGCAGAAAGATAGCTCCAGGGATGCCTTGAAGGAAACGACTTTGGGCTGTAGCACTTCACGGACGTACCTGTTACTATTGAGATTACCCTCAATTCGTTGCAAATTGGATCGTCCATGATACGAAATCGCACCCCAAACCATAACTCCGGGTGTTAGGCCACTATGTCGTTCGATTATGCACTCTGGAAGGCAGCATTCATCGGCATAGTGTCTAACATGAATGCGGCCATCATGGTCGCACAAATTGAAGCGTGATTCATCTGAAAAGACAACTTGGTGCCAGTCAGCTTTCCAGGCTCTGTGCTCATGAGCCCATTGCAGATGCAGCTGTCGATGGTTTGCTATGAGGGAGATCCTGTATAAAGGCACCTTTGCACGCAATCCACGGTGCAGCAGATGTCGACGAAGCCGACATTAGTACACCTGTAGCAGTAGACCAATGTGCTGCCAACTGCTTGGAGAAAGCTGTACGAACTGTTCTGCTGCTCATGAGCTCCTATTGTGCGATAGAAAAATCCTTCTTCTTGAAGGTCGATAATCTTCCCCCATTCAAACTTTGTAAGTTGTTTTAATTTATCCTTATTTCGTTGTGGAGGCATACTTGGGTCTTGCTAAACATTTGCCACTAACAAATAATCATTATCTATTTTCAACGTCCAACTACAGCCCTCTATTTATACGCTTTCAGCATCAGTTCAGTGGGTGCTGCGCAAGCCACGCATGTGCGTTGGCTCTGAAACTTTACTATTTTATGTAGCATCCTATAATAGATATTTACTGCAAAGCTCATTTAATTCTGACGATTCCTTCATGGTGTTGCATTTTTTACAAATAGCAGTGTAATGTACATCTATATTATATTTGTGCATGTTTGGTATGTATACGATGATGGAATTCAGCAAAACCATTGCCTAATTTGTTTGTTCAGTTTAACTAATTAATTGTTAAAATGGCATTTGCTGGCAAAATTAAAGTTCTCCCTAAGGTGAGCTAAGTTTTTTAAAATGTAAAAACTACCATTAAGAGCTCTCTGGTTGTCATGCTTTTCTGAATCTGACAATTTTATACATATTATATAATTTGATGTAAACATAAAATGATTGATTAATAATAATAAAAAAAATGGATTGTAGGATAAGTTATAATGAGTTAATTTTGTTAAAGAAGTTATGAAGCTCAACTGTCTGAAATCTTAGGTTGTGCTTAATTGTGAAATAAAATTAAGTTTCCACAAAATGAATCTAAATGACATCTAAGTGTACTTGTATATTTTGATTATTTCTATATTTTTTCATTCTATATGCAAAAAGCATTAAAATCAATATTTTTGGAAAAGAAATACTTCTATTGAATAAAAAATGATTCAAATATTTTATTTGTTTAAATATTTACATGATTTATTTCTATGTATTGGTAATCAGTTTTCTAAGATTAAATTTAAATGGTAAAAAAGTAATTATTATGAATGACCTCCCTTCCTTGAAAAAATTTCTTAATTTATTCAATAAATTCTTTTACATACTTTTGTTAAATTCTCATTAACTTAAAATGCCTTCATGCTCAAGTTCTTTTTTAAAATTTCACTTTTGCTATTACTTTTAATACTCTTTTTTTTTTTAATAATAAACATGATTTTTGTGTCTATGAAAATATGTTTATTTTATGTAATTTTGCAATATTAAAATATATGTATGATTTCTATTTAATAACTTTTACAGTATTTAATCGATTTTTGAATTAATACACAGTAGTTTTTTTGTTTTATCAATATTATAAGCAGTGCCTATTACAAGATTGTTTCGTTAGCTATTAATTAAATGAAATGGTACTGTGTATATTCTTTAGATTTTAAGATAGAAGCCCCTAATTCTTTTCACTTGTATACATATTAAGTTTTAATTTTTTAAACTCTTTGCACTCGTATGTTATGCTCGTGATAACAGTACAAGTTTGTTGCAAAACTCTCATATCATACTGGAGACATCTTAACATTTACTAAGTGTAAAACATGTGGTATTTGAGATCTCATTCAGCCATAGTTTAGCAAGCTTTTTAAATTTATCTCTACAGTTTGTGATTGATTACAAGCCATGCATGGATTTTTTTTTCTCTTTGTCTAATTCAGTATATATGTACTTTAATTTACCAATCACAAATGGACTATAAAAATATGTTGAATATTGACTGTGAATTTGAGTTTAGCAATATATAGGTGTACAAAATGTCATGATAGTGGGGTACTTGCTAACTCATCTCAGTTTTACGTGGAAATTAGTTTTTTCCTTAATGGCAGCAAAAAACCTGGATGGTGGTTAACATCATTGATTGGAGAGTTGATTTGTTGAGAAAACTACACATTTTAGTTCCTCATCTGGAACAAAATAAAACAATTATTGTATGGTCTGTTCAAAGCCAAGAGTTGACAAGAATATATTTTTGTGAAACATGAGAAAGACATCATTTCCTGCTCATTGGAAATTGTTTTAAGAAGTACCAGACTTTAAATGATTTTTAAAATTAAGTTTTATTATAATACACATAAAATAAATGTAACATGTAGAATTTTACTGCTGCAAATTACTTTGATTCATTTTCTTAATCAATATAAGTTTACACTCAACACTTTGAAAATAAACGAAGTGTAAAGGGCTAGTGTAAAAAGATTTATCTTTCTTTCCCATCAAGTTCCTTTCTCTTGAGTATAATTCTTTTTTATAAAGTATCTACATTTTTAAATCTTTATTTCTTGATTTTTCTCCATGTTTTCTTAACCCCTTACTTCTCGCTTCCATCAAAATCACAGGGTGAACTTTCCCTCTCTATTTCTCGTGCCCGGGATATTTCCAGGCTGGAGTGTTCAAAAGAAACGTACTAAAAAGATTAAAACTATCTATTTCTTATGCCCGAAATCATGTTTATTTCTTGCCAGATGGCAGTACCAGATTATAAGTAACGTGTTTAGAAAAAGTTATTTTATTTTAAACTAGATGTTTGCACAATCAAACATATATATTAGCAATATGTTTTTTGTATCCTTTGCCCAGTTACTTAGATTCGCTCTTCGTGAATGCTTGTGGGTTGTGTTCTGTGATAAATATATATATTTTTAATATTGTATTCTTTATTTAGTTTGGAAGTGAATCAGATTCTACTTTAAGTATAAAGTGATCTTAGATTGATTCTGAAATAACTGATTATTTTGAAAGTTCTGTTAATGAAGCTGAGAGCAGTGATGATGGATCTGTACTGTTTCCTCTGATATTGACCTTTTTTATCTCATGATTTGAAATTTATCTCACAAGAAAAAATTACTAATGTGTTTTTACATTGTATGGTGTAATAAAATTCTCCTTTAATGTTTAAAACGCATGTTTTTTAATTTTTTCTCTTTGCTAAAAAACCAACATTCAGTCATAATAACCCTAAATGTTGGCTTTTCTTAAAAAATTAATTTTTTGTATTTCAGGCTAAAAGTGTACCCAAAATTTAAAAATAAATACATATATATTACAGTTTTATATAATTTTCTTGAATAAAAAAAAAAGGCACTTTTATGACTGTTTTCTTCAAAATTATGCGACCGTTAAGGGGTTAATCTAATCACAAAGCTACTTTTCTAAGGAACTATTTTCTTTTTCTCTAAAAATAAAGAATTTGAAATGAAACTTTTTGTGAAACTTATATCACTAAAAGTTAATTGTTTATTTTATGGTTAATATAAATTGAATACATATTTTTCAGACCAGAAAATCTTTTTATGAAGCGAGTAATTTCTCATGAGATGGATTCATCATTCACTCCACAAAATCATTCATTTCCAATTTTGAATGATGTAACCAACATTCCAAATTTTACATTTCCAAAGCCAAGATTTAATGCAACAATAGAATTGTCTATGGCTGAAGATGCAAATTCATCTCTTGGAATTTTACACATGGATAACTTTTCAGGTTTGTTCCTTTCCTGTTCTAATTTTTATTACTTAAGTTATTACTTTTAATTATAAAATAACTACAAATAAAAATGCATATTTCTTAGCTTATATTTAAATATATATAAGGCCTCTCTTTCTCTTCAAAAACAAATAAAAAATTATTTTTAAGTATTTGATTATTTTAGTGACTATTTAAGCTCATATTTTAGTAGGTAGTAAAACATCTCATTAGGGATATAATGTAAGTGATGAAAAATATTTCACCTTGTTACAGATGTAGCTGATGCTTCTTTCATGAAAGGTAAAGATATAACCAAAGCAAAGGAATCAAAACCTAATGAATTGGAAGAAGATGAAATTGTAAGATCCGTAGGATTTAAAGTATCTAGGATTTTATATATCTGTGCTATATTGTTAATTATTATAAAAAGCAATATGAACATTTGTAGTAACGTATTAATTCGATACTTTTTTTATAGGAAAATCACTCAGTAAGTAGTAAAGACACCAAGGATGTTGAAGAAAGTGATAGAAATTCTAGTTCTGACATAGAATATGATGGCACAAATATACCAGAATTAAATTTAGATTATGATGCATTATCTGCATTTCAATCTGTGAAAAGTATGCATGAGTTCTTGGTTATATTTGGCTTAAATAATTTTGATTTTTTTTTCTTTACATACACCTATGCTTTTCAGAAAAATTTTAATTCCAAATAAAATGTTTCAATTTTAATTATGTATATATTTTAAATCATATTCATTGTTTTTTAAAATAAGTAAAAGTTTTGTTCATTAACATGTATTTTACTAAATAATTTGAATAATCCCTTGAAGATGTTACAATTTAAATGCAATTTAATGTGTGCTATACATTTAAAAGTGTATATAAAGTTTATAGTCAGTGTAATTGAAATAGAGAAAAAAATTTAGTTAAGAGTACATATATAATTCTTTTACTTTATAATTTATAAAGGTTTTAAATATTTTTCTTATTTGGTGTTTTCAATAGCATCTGCTACAAAAAGTAGTTTTGCATTTCCAACAATTTCTGTTGGAACAAAGGAATCGGATATTATTAAAGATAGGAGTAGTCAAAACATCAGTTCAACTTATGATGCTGAGAAGTCTAAGCAAAGGTAATTGATAAATGAAAAGTGTTTTTCTACGTGTGATTAATTCCTTCTAATTTTATTTCTAAAATTAACAAACAAATGTAAAATTATAAATTTGAAAATTTAATTAGTTTAAAATTTATGCAATTGTCCTTTCATTGGTTGCATTTTTTAATTCTATTCTTCATCCATATCTTAATCCAACTTACAATTATTTATACTTTTATTTGTTGAATGAAAATACATGCACAAGCAAAATGTAATAAATATGAAACTTTATATATATTAAAATTATTATATTTTTTCTTTAAAAAATATCATCTTCATTCTATAACATTAAAAAGTATTTAAAAATAAATTCAATGCTTTTGTTTTCAAAAACACTGTTGGACAGGTTTTTCAGTGGCTGTCAAATATCAGCATTTACCCATTCATGCTGAAATTGTAATTACATTAAGAAATTAATTACAATTAGAAAATCGGACATTCTTATAAAATATACAAATTTTGAGATTGAAAGCTTATTACCTTCCTATATGAGTTATGAAAGTTAGTCATGTGTTTTCCATCTTTTATATGTGTATTCAATTGCATGCATACGATGTCTAGCAATTTTATTTTAGATCTAATTACCTGATGTTCGATGGCCAGGCATTTGATAAATAAATTAAAGGACTAAGGAATAACTTTTTAGGGGGATTTTAAATGTAGTATTGTGTTGGCACCAATTTTAAGTTTGCCGGCTGGGTGGCATGATTGGTTTGACGCAGGCCTTCTGTACCCAAGGTTGCAGGTTCTACCCCGGCCCAAGTTGGTGGATTTTCATGATGCAGAAAATCGACAGCGGCCATGTCGTAGGATTATGTGGCATGTAAAAGATCCCTAGAGTGTCTGTTTGGCTTGGATGCTCTTGGCAAAATTAAAAAAAAATAATCCTGGTACAGGTTTGCATCGTCAGAGCTCAGGTGCCTCCCTCTAGGGAGGAAACTGGGCATCAAAATTACCTGCAGCGATTGGTATCCACCTATAGGGCACCGCACTAAAAAGTGATACCAACTTCCGGGGGATGTACTAGGTCTGCAATGTTTAATGATCAATTCGCAGCCCATTAGAAATAAATTTAGAAAAAAATAAGCTTGAGATATCATGATGAAATATTTCAATACTGGAATGGTTAGTTGAGTATGATAGATAATATAAATTTTTTGACTAATGTGAATATATATCTTTTGTCAAAAGATTTGAAATTATCGTTTTGGTTTTATTGAAAATCATATTAAAAGTTGATGATCATTTGAACAATTTCAAACCTTTCATTATAGTTTTAATTCAGCACCCAGTAATGAAGAATCTAGAATCAGCAGGGGCTCAATTTTTGAAGTGAGTATAAGCTATTGCTTTCTCTTTTAATTATTTCATTTATTGCTTTGATTTTAAATTTGCCTCCAAGTTTATGAGCTTTTAAATTAATGCATGGCTTATTTTTCAGACATTTAATCCATCATATGATTCAATTTTTAAAGAGCTCAGGCCAAGTGAACAAGTTTCAAAAGATAAGGTCACAAGTTTATCCCAAGTTATGAAAGCTTGTTCTTTTTTGGATCCTAATTCTTCAGAATTGAAAGCTATACTTAATAATCAAAGTTTAGCTGAACAAAATTTCATTAGAAGTCTTGAGAAATTGAATGAGGTAATCGTTTTTGTTTTTTATTGAATCAGATAGTTATTTAGTTAAATTAATCTTTAATTAGTTATTAAAACCGGACTTCAATATTGTAAAAAGAGTAGTTTGTAATCTTGTATGCTGAAGAACCAAATCATGACCATCCACCTAATACTGTTTTGATTCTTATTTGGTATGTAAAACGGCTTCAAACCTGCTTTGACATGGGTGCTACAAGTCCTTGGGAAATTGCTAGTGATTTGCTGAACTTGATGTTCATCCAAATTTACTGAAATGGTTTTTTTTATCTTTGAGCTGCTGTTTCATGACATCCCAAATAAGCTATATATGATTAAGGTACAGTGTCCAGGGTATCAATTATAATTCATGTGCATGCTCCTTCTATCACTAGTATGATTCCAGTGCCTTTTACATGGTGCATTATCTTTACTGGAAGACTCCATTTCCAACAGAGAAGATAGATGTCATGGAAGGGTGCAGATGATCCTCAATAATGTTGAGATAGTCCACGTCTTTCGTGGTATGCTCTACCCAGGTTTACCAATGGTACCAGAAATGCTCACATAAAATTACCTCCCAAACCATAACACCACCACTACCAGCCTGTTTATTAATGTTGGTGCATGTATTCATCTGGAAGATGTTATATCCTGACATAGCTATCTACTGGATGAATTGGGAATCATGATTCATATGACCAGGCCAAGGTCATTTACGATTTTGTAGGTCACTGTAGGTGCTTGATGCTTGGTTGATGGAAAGACATCTGCTATGTAGTCCCATATTGAGTGGAGTATTGAACTGTGTGCTTCAAAACACATATTTTGACCTATATTGCAATCTGATGAGTCAGTGACTGTAAGTAATTTTGCATTAGGGAGTACCAAGGTACCAAGGGTGACAGCCTTTGATGCTTTTGGTTGATAACGCATGGATGCCCCATGCCATGGCTACTTATTATCACTGTCATTCATCCATTTACTATAGATACTCACAACTCCCTAGCACTCTACGAGCTGTATAATTTTGCAGGTACTTGTTCTGAGCTCTCATGTAATAACAGTCTACCTTCTATTAAAATCACTCAGATTAGTACTGTCCTCCACCATATGCTAACATCAAAAGAATGATGCCTATCTGGAGTTAAGTACCTTTTCCATCTGATCTTGTATTTTCCCAGTTATCCAGGTCACTGGATCAAAGATGGAAGTAATCTTAATGATTTAGCTCTTCAGGGTGTATTCTTAATTAAAAAGTCATTTATTTTGTTAAGTTTATGACTGTAAAAATGTCTTTATTAAAGCAAAAATAGTGTATATATCTACATGTCAATCTAAATATAAGATGCACCTAACTTTCCCATGAAA
Source organism: Trichonephila inaurata madagascariensis (assembly GCA_019973955.1). Lineage (NCBI taxonomy): Eukaryota > Metazoa > Arthropoda > Arachnida > Araneae > Nephilidae > Trichonephila > Trichonephila inaurata. The sequence goes on from BMAV01007172.1 coordinate 107,828, forward strand.
GTTTTTCAAAATATATTAATAAATATTGAAATCTTGTATATTATTCAAATGATTGTAAATTCAAAATTAAACGTTTTGTCATTACAATTTGCTGCCTATTTTAAGTAATTATCTGAAACATTCAGATTGCTTGTTCTAAAATATTTCATTTTAATTCTAAAATAAAAATATAATTTATTTTACTGATACAGTAAAACCCCACTTAACGCTGTTTCAGTTTAGTTCTCTTTTATTTCAACCCGGGGATTCCCCGAAATTGTTGGTTTCAAAATATGTACATAACATATCCGAAACAGTGTAGTTGTGTTTCTTGTTTGGTGCGGTGCTGTATGGATGCATTTTTATCATTTGAAACATTTGTTGACAATATTGTAAGTATAAATTTATATAATACTATAACGATTAATACGGTGACAAATATTATGATCTTTAGTTTTTATCATGGGTGATAATGAAAAACAAGAAAAGAAAGCAACCAGAAAAAGCATTTCACTGGAAACTAAAATGCAAGTGATTAGAAGATTAGATTCTGGTGAACGTCAATCTCAAATGAGTGCTGCATTGAATTTGGCAACTTCAACAAGATGCCTTCTTGACAAAAAGGCAGAAAATTGGAAACACAGAATAGACTGAATGATCTGACTGACTTAGAACTTTATTTGTTTTTATATGTATACATTCATTTATATTGTTTTTATTTTTGTAAGAAATAAATGTTTGGTTTTATTTTTATTAAAAAAACAACTTAATTATTAAATTTAATACCTCACCAATTTTCTATCCATCTTCACCTAACCCCATTATTTACCTGTTAAGATAGCCTTGTTTAGCGCAGTTTCGCATTACGCTCTACTTTGATGAAATGTATCCCCCGTATTAAGCGGGGTCTCTTACTGTATTTATATGAATGTTTTTTTATTGTTCAAATAATTTACATATGCTACATATGGATTTCTTGTTTTCTTCAATTAAATGTTTTTCATTTATTTTTTCTAGAATTCTTTAAAGTTTAGTGCAGATGAGATATCAGCTCGGTCTACATCTTTCAAATCTCCATCTCTAGGCAGCTCTGAAGTTAGTGGTTCCTTTGGTGAAATAACTAAAGATGATTTGACATGTGAAGACTTAAAAGATGGTGTACTGAGAGGATCAATGTTTGCTCAAAGTAATACGAAAAGCTGTCATTCTTCGATTTCAAAGGGAAATGAAACCCATCAAAGTTTTGAACCTGGTAAATTATTTTGATGTTTTGTTTTTCTCTGTATTGTTGTAGTGTGTATGTAGACAATGCACTTTAAACTTTGAAAAAATTTAGTTGTTTAAATGCTAAAAAAGAAAGATTTCAAGATTGTAAAATATTTTAATGAATTAAAAATATTTTGAGATAAATAAGTTACACGTTTTTTTTTTGTATTAACTAAAAGTTTTTGTGTTATGTTGAAGAGATTGATTTATAAGTGCAATATTTTAGTTAGTTTAAAACAATGATGAACACTGCAACATATTTTATGTAATTGTATAAAGGTTTGATCAATATTTGTTCTTCATAAATATAAAAAGTTATGTTTATTACTCTATAAGTTCTCAGTTAATTGCAACTTCATTTTTGTGTTGCTATTTAGGCTTCATCAGCCCACTTGGTCTATTTGAAAACTAAAAAAGTCATTTTGTTATCTGTGTATGGCAAAAACAAAGAGTTACAAAGATCACTCAGGATATCACTCTACATCTCCATTAAAAATAATGGAAGAAATTATATAAAAATATTTTTCTGTACTGCTGTAAAATTATTTAACATCAATTATGCATTATTTTAACATATTATTGTCTCTCTTCCTGTGAGTGTTTGTAATAAAAAAAAAGCAAATTTAAATGTTTCATTCCCTGCAAAATTTGTAATTTTAGTAATTTCAAATTCAGTAATTTCTCTGTACCAGACGTGCATTGCATAGAAAAAAATGTTTATAATTCTTACTACTATTATATAAGCAAAATTTAGATATATCTTGTGGGTAGGGATTGCAATATCGGACCAACACTTCAATACCGGTACTCGATATTTTTTAGGTCTTAATACCGGGACACTGGTTTTAATACTGGTAGTAGAAATTTTAGAAAAAGAAACAAAACACAGATGTTTCTTTGTTTTAGAGAGTGTAAATATCGCAAAAACTAATTTGTATTGTATGAATTATAACAGTATGTACAGAATCACAAAAAAGTAAAGGAGCATCTTATTTATTTAAATCACAAAAAAGTGTAAATATCACTATTCAGTCTGTGGTATTATTACAAATTTTTAAATGTTATTTTAAAAAACACAATATATCAATTGTACTGTCATTAAGTCTGGAATGCAATTTTGTGCAAAAATTACCAGCTGTTGAAAATGCTCTTTCGGCATCTACACTAGTTGGTGATACTGTTAACAATGTGCGATATACTTTTCCCAAATATTTACCTCTAAATCCCTCATCTTTTCAAATAAATCGATTTCTCGTCAGATAGTTTTGGATACAACTGATTACTAAATTGTAGTTTGGTTTGTTGAAATATTTTTATAATTTTCACTTATTCTAATTTTTGTTCAAGAGACAATTCCTTTTCACTATTGACATTAGTGTCATCATCATCTTCGATAACTGTACTGAATGTGGATAGGTTTGAGGGTAAAAAAATTTTAAGAAAAATTACTATTAACTTGATCAAATCTGAATTGGTTAGTCTATTCTCTTCTTTTTCATTTTCTTTTTAAAATCATTATAATTATGTAAATACTGTGAGACATTTTTCTATCTCTGAGACAATTTGAAAATTTTCCAGTAAATACCAAAAAAACGGTATTTAAACTTGTGAATACCGGTATTACAAAATTTTACAAATGGCTCAAAATACTGGTATTCGGTATCCAGGTATTGCAAACAGGTATACAGGTATTGGGTATGTTATTCAAAAGTAAATTTTTTCTTAATTGATTTGATCTTTGAACAGGCCGTAGTAATTTAGTGGTCAAGGTAATGAACTCATGACCAGCACGTCATGAGTTCGAGCCTAGTACCTCTCGAAGACCCACTATGCAGAGGGGGTTGATGCATGTTAAATAGGTTGAGGCTCAGATGTGACCTCCCATTGGTGTGGTATAGAAATTAGAAGAGGGGGCGCCAACTTGGGTATCGTCCTCGTCACTTGCCTGTTTCAAAATTATGAGATTCATCGCCAAAAACCCTCGAGTAGCTGAATAGTGCAATGTTAATATTCACTCACTTGCTGGAATAAGTAGGGAGGCAACAAATCCCTGTAATGGTTTATTAATAAAATATATTTCCTTTCATATATATGTATATTTGTCAAAAATACTGATTTTTTTTAAAGTCTACATTTTATTGATAATTTTGATTCATATTTGATTACTAATTGACTACTTAACTGGATTTATTAATATTTTGCTTTATGTGTATAGTTTTGTTATCAAATAAATGTTCGTCTCTTATGTATTTTTCTTTTTCAAGATTCTCTAGAATGTTCTAAAGATGTTAGTGTAAATGCTTTTATGCCAGCACAGAATAGTACATTCCAAAATGCTGCAATAGACGAAACTTTTGATTGTGAGCTTAACTATAAAGACATTACAAAATTTATAGCGAGTGCTTACCAAAACCAGTTAGAAGTTTCAGATTCTGAATTTGTAAATACAGGTGTGTTCTTAAATGATGTATCATTTTCCTTTTTTTTTCTCCTGTAGATTACTTTTATATTTATTGAGTGTAATTACTACTTATATAATTTTAACACTGTATTTCAGATGAAGCAATTGAAATGTTTAAAAAAGATGAAGAAATCTTAAAAGATGAATGTAAATTTGAGGTATTTTATTTATGAAATCTCTAATGTGTGATTCATGTATCATTTCATTGCACACAATTTTGTGTATACACTTGATAAATGTAGCATTAAATAATTGAAAATATTTTAGATTAGAGAAAAAAGAATATAAAGTTTTATTTAAGTGTTCTTTGTCAATGATAATGACTTTGGTTTAAAATAGTAAAAACAATAAAATCTCTGAATTTTTTTACATTTTTAATTTGGATTCAAAATAGTTATCAACTTTTAATTGTGACAAAAATTTTGTAACATGTAATGATTTATATTTAATTAATTATTAGTTTTACTACATTATTATATTACTTAATTTTGTTAAAATGTGTATGTTATTTGATAGTTTAATGATACAAGATCCTGTTAGATCTAGATACCAGTGAAGGGTAAATTTTTTTTAGGAGTGGCCAATATAAATTACAAAATACAACAAAGGCTCGGAAGTAGTATATTTTGAAAATATTTCAATATGAATGCAATGAATTATGTAAAACTTTTAACTATTTCGTACACACACATAAAAAGGAACATGCCTGAAAAGGATTTTTTTTTTCTTTCAAAACATTGAAAATGAAACTATGTTTTAAAATCTTTTCTGTTTTATGGGCCTGATAGAACCTCTGCACAGACCATTGTTTGATCTTTTCTCGTCTATACAGTATTGTGAAATACACATTAATAGTTTAATTTTTATTAATAATGACTATGTTGCATAAAAATAAATGAATGTTACTGTTTATTGAATAAAAATGTGGAATGGAATATCATTCGTAATAGGTCCTCTCTTTGTGGTCAAATCACTTTATTTCTATCTTTTCTTATTCCTTTTAATGTGGACTTGAAATTGTGCCTTAAGATTATTTCCAAACGCATAAATTCTTTTGGATAACTGAACGATAAAAAAAATTACTATAAAAACTTTGCATCATTTTTCTAATTTTAATTTTTAATGAACTGAGGGATAAGAAAAACTTGATTATTAAAGGATTTGAATTTTTTTTCTAATTTTTAATTAAACTTGGCTTTTTTAATGGTTTTTAGTCGAATTGTGGGGGAATTACAGCTCCCAATACTTTCCCACTTTATCTTACTCTGTCAATCAGGGTGCTCTTTACTAATAAATAGCAAAATACCTCACACCCATTTTCACTGTTTTGATCCATAATTTTCACATTAACTGTAATTTTATTTTTAAAAAATCTTTGTTTTGTAGATTGTGGCAAGATTTTGATAGTTTATTACACTGTGTGTGTGTAATTCAAATGCCTTATTATAGTATATTTTTTCCATTTATGTATATCATATTTTTAAATAATTTAAATATTAAATTTAATTTTCATATGTATGTGAACACCATTACTATTAATTTAATAAAACATTGAGTACAAATTATTTTTTACTTCAAATTTTTTTAAAATTTAATAATTTTATCAGTTTTGTGCTTTTTGAGTTGATTGATGTAATCACTTCTAAATTAATAACTAACACAATTTTTCATTCACTATATTATGTGAGGATAAATATTACATGCATTTATTTTTCTAAAGCATTTTCATGTTAAAAGTGTTTAAATTATAATATCTCATTAATTTAGAATATCTTCCAAGCAAAGATGCTGCAAGGGAAATTACTTGTTATCGCAATTCATATTGCATACTTGCCAACTTTTAGGTTTTTCATGTAAAATTTACACTTTTTAGTTTTTATTATGCTTTTATACATTTTCACAAAATTTCAATGACCTTCCAATGTTTCCTTCCTGAGAAATCTTATTTATGATTTTATAATCACAATGACTAGAAAAAAAAGTAAACGAAAATTATAGAACTTGTTGCCGTTAATTTTTTTGTTAAATCGTGAATTTTGTTCTTTTTGCTGCATATTGTATTTTATTAGCTATTAATTCCTAACTGATTCACAGGCACAGTGTTTCATCAAGCAAAACAATTTTTTTTAATTCAGTTGTAACAATACTTTTTAGAAATGGAATCATTTTGTGCATTCTATGGGTTTTTATTACCTACACTTCATATTGCCAAAAAATTTTTCTATTATAACCACAACTACGGAAAACTAGTATACTTTCAAACACTCAAAAATTTTTATAAAAAGGAGTTGTGTTAATGCAATTTTTTCCCCTTTTGAAGTACATTTTTATTTATTTATTTTTTTATGTATGTTGTATTGACAAGAGTTTGCCACGTTGGCCAATATGAAATTGCCTTTGCATGAAAATTTCACAGCAGATTGCAAATAAGAATTCAAGTAACAGCTGCTCCAACATTGGAAACTTTTTTTTTATCAACGTTGTTCAGTCAAAGTAATAAGGGCTGCAGTGCTGTTTATATCTTTTCTTGTACAATACAAAGTACTTTTGGCTACTTCTGATCATACCAGTCCTCATTTCGAGAAATATTTTCAAAGTTTAATACTGCTGAACTTTACAGATGTGGAAAAACTGAAGTATGTGCTATGATTAGTGAACTAGCTCCTAGAAAGATTAATTGCATAAAATTCGGTCCTTTTGCACTCATATTTGATGGCAGTAAAAAATATACACTACAAATTATTTTTCATTGTAGTCACTTTGATCCTGCAAAACGTCCAATTTAAATTGATCTTTTTGCAGTTCCAAATTTGTTTGGGGCTTCCATTGGGAAAAAAATATTAGCTAATTTATTATGGATGAATTTTAAAAATGTGAGATTTCCTTTGAATGTTTAGCTTCGTGTTTATGGCAGATAATTCTGCAATAATGTGAGGTGGAAATGGAGTTATTTGTTTAAAGAAAGGAAAAAATAAATAAGCTTATGTTTTGCCTGTGTGATTTGGTATAAAAAAAATGTGTGCTGCATTTTGGGGTTTTAAAAGCCGATCAAATACTTTCTAGAAATATCCTATCGATTAAGCTTTCAAAGTTTGCACAATAAAGAATACTAAAAAAAATTTTTACAATATTCATGTACTCAACGACTATCGGTCATAGTCTTGACATCCACTTCTAACTTGGTTAGCTTCTGTCTGGTTTTTTTGTAAATATAATTTAAAATTTGAGTTGTTTCACTGTATTTCTTATAAAAGCATCCTTATTGTAAAGTCATTGCTTTTCTTGCATATAACTATACACATGCTTTTAAATTTACCTTAGATGAATTTTTATAAAGCAAGTTGATAAAAAGTTTTTCTGAGTAATTTTCTTAGTAAGATATTTATCTTTTGAAATTTTATTTGCATTATTGAAATATATTTGTATCATTCATTGTCCTATAACATCTAAAATGTTGTTTACTTTATTTAAAAAATTTGCTTGAAGTGTCGATCACACATTATTTTATGCTTTGTCATCCATGGTATATTTTTAAATTGAGGATGTACAGCTCTTTATATTTTTAGATTGGGAATAATTCAAAAGACAGTGTCACTAGTGGTTTTTCACCACCTTCACAAAACGAAATTACTGCTCCTTCTTGGTACTTAGAACTTCACAATAGTTTCTTACAAAATTCTGGACGCCATATTTCTATCGGCACACTTTTTAGTGCACGTACTGAAACCCTTGGAAGACTTTCTGAAGATCCAAATCGTGAACGAGTATGTAAAATTTGCATGTTATATAATTCAATACTTTCAATTGAACAGATTAAATATAGAAAAACAACTGTGTAAAAATTTTTCTTCATTTAAAAATATTTTTCATTTTGTAAACAATGAATTTTTTATTCTTATTTTGTGATTTAGCCTTTTTTTGGCACTTTTGTGTCTACGCCTGTTCGTAAAATTCCCGAAGACTCCATTTTCTCTGAGACTGCAGAATCTGTTTTTGAGATAACTGAGGGGCAAACCACTTCTGATCAAAAATCTCAAGAAAGTTCCATGTGTTCAGAATCAAATTATGACGAAACAAGTAAGATTGAGAATATTTTTTACTGGAACAGGTTTACATTACTATTACTTTAGTTGAATTTGTATTTACTATCTTCTAATTTTTAAAATGCATGGGAAAAAAAATCATTGAGTACTCTAAAATAAATATACTTTTACTAAATTTTGGCTTTCTAATTGTATGGTTTTTGATTTAATAGAACTTATTTCTATGAATGTTTAACTGTTTCTGAAACTGTTTTTCGATACTCTTGTAAAGCAATTGGAAATCGAAATTTTGCTTCTCTATAAGGATTTTTTCATTTCCCAATTATATTGTCAATTATGAAATATATATATACACATACTAGCTGTACCCTGCCATGCATTGCTGTGGCTCAGTCTTGTTAAACAGAAAGCACATGTTTTCAGTATGTTAAAACAGTTGCATTGCAGATATGATCTTTTGTAAAAAGAAAAATGTATAAATATATATACGCAAAACTTTCCTTAACTGATATCATTTATAATTTGTTAACCAAACGCTTTAAGTTATTACAGCTTATTTTTGTCCTTATGTTATGAACCAAAATTTATTTACATTGTCTTTAAAGTGGAGACCTCAAGTTTGAAGATAAATTTCTACTCTATATTCCTTGAAGGCAATGGGTTGGTTTTACAATACTTATGGATATTTCTATTAAATCAGAGGTGTGTTCACAAATGCACGTTTATTCAAACAATGTCACTCGGAAACATGAATTGTATTTCCTGATGTTATATAGGAAATGTTTTGATTCTGCAATATATCTAGCAAGCAAAATTTTTAATGGCTCTGTGATTCTCCAAGTTGAGGCAGTTTAATTTTTTCAGTGGTACAAAACATTCCTTTCGTTTCTCCCTTAAATTCCAGAGCATTGCAATAAGGATTCACTTCAATCATTGTGTAGATGAGAACATGCTGCCTGAACCTAGAATCTTCCACTGGATTGTACTGGAACGCAAGGTGACTGTGTGATTGCACCACAAAGTCATGTTTGACGCAGATGTGCTGTTTCTGGTTAACATCTTTCTGATCTTGTGCTCACAAATGTGCATCCTCAAGTCTGGCTGCATGTTGCTCTGTTGTGCCCTCAGCGTGTGTTCGTGCCATTCTTGTACTGTTTTTCTCGTTTGCTGATATCCATTCTTTCTCAGTTTGATGTGCAATTACACTCGTTGCAGTACTTTTGCCATGCAAGTATGACAACCTAAGTTTGATTTCCCGCAAGGCATTTTTATGTAGTGAAGCCAATTGTCTGCACTTAAAAAGAAAAAAATTCAAACAAAGCATATAAATTTCTTAAAAACTTAAAACTGCACTTAAAAAGAAAAGAAAATTAAAACAAAAACATATAAAATTTCAAAACATTAAAAAAATAGAAAAATCACAGGAACAAAAAAAGGAAAAAATAAAAAATGCTAATGAAATATTTAACATCAAACGTGCATCAATTAACACAGCTGAAATCCAACATAATGAGAGGCTGAAGATATTTTCAATCGAATACACCAGGAAAATTCCAATATAAACATGGATTTTGCAGCAGAAATCTACGACAAAGTGTTGATAATGATGGAGTATTTTTGCAATTCATGATTCAATTAGCATTAGCAATTGTTATCAACAAAGTTAAGGGCATATCTTTAAAACAGAGTGGCTTATATCTAGACACAGACTGCTTTCACATGAACAATTATTTGTTATCTATGTACTAAAATATTAGCATCACCGCTGCCAAATTACCGCCATGCAAATCGCACCATTTTCCATCCATTTCTTTTTTTCATAAAAAAAATGTTAGTCTTTGTTGTTTAGATATTAAGGTGAGATACACGTGGCACCAATTTTGTTACAGTGATGCTAATACATAATTACTGATATGTGTTACAGAGCAGCAGTCACCAATTGGTGATGCGTGAGAAATTTTGGATGGTATGCAGAAAAATTGGGACATTATTAAGTGGTTCATGAAAAATGGCAACTACTGCTCTAAAGTAGGCACAGCAGACAATTTCTGTATCTATACAGACAATGAAGTAACACAAAATGTCTACTCATAAGCATTGTAAAATTAACCATTTGACCTCAAGAAGAGTCATTTTAAATTTATTTTCAAACTTGGTACCTCCCCTATGGAGACAATGCAAATAATTTTAGATTCATAACATGCCAAAAAAACCATAATATCTTGGGAGTATTCTGTTAACAAACTACAAATGAAATGTTTAGAAAAGTTTTGTTAATGTATATTTCCACATTTTTTTATAAAAAAAATCATACCTCAAGTGCAAGCGGTTAAAGATATTAGAAATGTGTGCTTTCTCTTTTCTTTCTTTTTAACCAGACTGAGCCACAGGAAAACGTGGTTGGGTACAGCTAGCTATAACAAACTTAAATGATAAAAAGCTATCAAAATACAATTATTAACAACAAATTATCAATATTTTGATGAAATCACCAAAAACAGTTGCAAACTAAGGTACTTGAGTACTGTTGCAACTATATCAACCACGATTTTGTTCGCGTCATACACAGTAAATTGGCAACTAAGTGCTAATTTTGCCAGTATGGTTACAATAATACATAAATATCAAAACAAACACAAAATATACATCAGAAAATCTTAATTTTCCCATTTGTATTTCAGAAAAACACCTAATAAAATTTTGAAATTACACAAAATACAGATTTTTTTAGTCTAATGTTATTGCCCCAACTATTAGAAACTTCAATAACTATTTCGTGGAAAAATTCATTACCAAGTGCAAAAAAGTATTATTGTGCACAAACAGACATAAAATGGTTTTCTCTTATTGAATGCATATTGGAGTATTTGGCGATGTCTTTTGATTTTAGGTAAATGGCCGACTAAAAAAAAAAATAAGTAAAAAAAAATTATATATTAATTTAATTTAGATTCATTGAAAAAAGATTTTAATTGGTACGCTACTCGTTTGTGGAGAGATTTTGAAATCACGCCAAACACATCCATAGTATACAGAATTAAAATTAGTATTTTATATATAAAAATTATCCAACGTATAAATATCCTGAGCTTAAAAATAAATTGAAAAATAATATACAGTACTAACACTAATTGACATAAAAGGAGCTGAACTACCTTTATCAACGCGAAAGTATAATTTGAAAAAATAATTACAATCTTACGACCACCTGCTTCCTCAACATGTATTTGAGCCATCTGTCTGTTTTGCTCATTCAATGATGCCTACTCTAATTTGATGAGCAACTACCCCTTGCGCTGCATTTGCTTGGTCAGTATGATGACCTAAGTTTGAGTTTCTGCAATACAATTTTATGTACTGAAGCCAATTGACTGCAGTTAAAATGAAGGTTTAAACAAAAACATATGAAATTACAAAACAGCTGAGTGGGCCTTGTATCCGAATTCCTTTGGGGGCCCTTTTTCAGATATGAGCACCATGCAAGTGGAACTGTAATAACATTCGTTGGGCCCCCTGCATCATTGATACAGCGGTAGCTTTACGTTCCTGACAAAAGCAAACTATAATAACTTCAAGTAAATCTGAATTAATTCCAAGAAATTCCATTAGTAACAAATTACTAACGGAATCTGTTTAAGAAGGTTATAATTTTATAAAGCAATCAAAAACAAAATAAAATGCAATATTTTGACTCAAAATCAGAAAATCTTAGTTTTACCATTTGTATTTCAATAGTAACATAAAATGAAAGGTACTTGCGTATTATCGCAACCTATTGGTGACATTGTATAAAATGAAGCACAGGATTGCCAATTCCGTGCGTACAACATCTGCGAAAATGGAATGGCCAACTTTGCGAGTTATCATGAAAGTTGGCGATTGTTGCGTTAATACGTAAGTATTCAAATGAAATTTAAAAAGTTGTCTAAAACAGAGAAAAAACATTCTTATTAAAAACGTCGATTAATTTCGTCAAATTAAAATGTCTCCAAGTGGGAAAAAATATTGTTTTCAAACATTGAATGTTATATCGCGGCATTTAGCTACGCCTTTTTATTTGAGGTAAATGGTTAACGGAAACTATTTGGTAGAAAAATAAGTAGCGTACAGAAGTCAATTATGTAAATTTCATTTTCGCTTAGTAAAGAGAAATAAATTTAGCTTAAAATAACAGAAAAAAATACGATGTAGAATATAAGCAAGGTCGTAAGCATCCCGCGATAACACTATCTGATTGTTGCCAAAACTACAAAACAAAATTTGAGTTGTTGAAAGAATAATTTTTAAAAAATGATTTATTCGAAAAATAATCCCAATTACGTATTAAAGAACAAAAAATAGATAAATATGACAACCAATAAACATAACTACAGTAGAATTATACAATAATTCTGAAAAATCTGTGCGTAAAGTTTAGATTTTTGCATTCAGAGCGAATCGTGACATCGTATGGCGTCATAACACCAAAATATCACTTAAAAATTAAGTTTTAAAGAATTTAGAGTGAATTTCGAAATAAAAAGTACATAAGAACCTGACCGGAGTCAAATGCAACATTCTGTCAATATTTCAGATAAATCCATGCAGAACTTTTTGAGTTATGTGAGCATACACAAACCAACACAACATTTATATATATATAGATGTATATATAATATAAACAGATTTTTTTTTTAAAAAGAGAAAAATATTGTTACATAATAAAAAAGTTAAAAGATATTTCACTTTTTGATATCTTTGTGTATTAACTGAAATATAAATTGTCCTAGATTTTAAAGTGTATTACTTTACTGTGTAAAAATTAAATGCTTTAATATTGGTAACAATATTTCCTGTACATAATCAAATTAATGTTTGATTTCAAAAATCTAGAAAAATTTAATTAACATTAATATCCTTGACATTTTTTTTTTTTTTTTACGTTAACTAGATATAATCAATAAAATTTTTGCATAGATAATGATATTTAATAGGAAAATGGTGGTTTGAAAAACAACTTTTTTCATATTTAAATATGTCAGAGAATGATTCAAAACTTAGACATTTGCTTAGAGAATATAAAAATTTATATAAAGTAGCATTTTAAAGAAAAAAATCTTGATATTTTTCTAACATTGATATTTAAACATTAATATTTCTAACCTTAAAGTAGTAAATTAATAGATTTTTTTTAAAATTACCTCATAAATAATTCCTTACCTTTGTAATTAGCCTACAATGTAATATTTTATTATTTGCAGTCTATGGAAGTGAACAAAGTGCATTAACAAATGTGCGTGATATGAAATATCTCAGCAAAAATGAAACGGAACTTCTTCGAGGAAGCGTTCTATCACAGCTCCTTTCTGAAGCATCTACCACACAGCCTCTTGCTTTGGCAGATAGAATATTAGAGGCTTGTATTTCTGAAAACAAAGCCCAGTCTATTAAATCAAACAAAAACAAGTCTAAAGATTCAAGAAATGTAACAAATTTATGTGCAAAATATTTATCTTCTATATGTGGAGATAGAAATGAAAGTACAGGTACATTTACTGTATCATCTGAAACTAGCATGCAAAAAGAATTAGAAGGACAATTTTCTGTAAACTCTGCAATAAAAAATCTTCCTTCCAACTTGAATGCTTCTAGCACTGAATCAAATAGTGTGAAGGATGATAAGGAAGCAAAATTGTGTGAATGTTCAAATTGTCTTATTCTTAAACAAAAACATTTTCCAAGTACCCGGCCTCCTTCATCATGCTCAAATTCATGTAGTACTGCAGTTTCTTTCCAAAATCCACATCATGCTCAGTATGGATGTATGAAGTATTTGAATCATCAAGAACAGTTCCATCATAATTTATGTTTTCCACAGAATTCTGTGCAATATGGTAATTATCTACACAATGGTCCATGTCATAACCCTTCTACACAAGAAAGCTTGCCTACACCCATGCTTTCTGTTGCAATACCCCATTCCATATCTCAAGGACCATTAACAGGATGCAACCCTTCTTGTTTGCCATTTTCAGTGCAAGGTAAGTTACTGCAAAATTAAATACTGGTATTACCTTAAAAATCATCAAATAATTTTATAAGAAAATGAAGCTTATGTATAAAATCATGAATTTTGAATTTTCAGATATTTTCATAAAATTAGTTTTCTAGATGACAGTAAAAATTAACACTGTATGTTTTTGTTGCTAATGCCACCTGTCTGATGGTGTCAGATTGAGGCCCATGAAATTCATCATGGCAAAGGGCTGGATGTACTTCTATCATTAGCGATAGCTTTGAGTACTATACACCTGACAGTTTGATTTCGCTCGGTTCCACCCCATTTTTGAGGGAGAACATCCTGAAGGGGGGAGGTAGGGGCCTCCCACCTCTTTCCCTTCCATCAACCTCGCAAGAGGACTTGTGGCTCGATGGTTGTTTAGAATATCCTCATGCTACACAGCCACTATAAACATTTATATCACTAATTCAAACACAACAGCAATGTAAATATAGACAGTGTAAACATAATTTATTTTTGCTAATAAACAAAAGAAAATATGTGTTAAAAGTAAATGTTTGTTTCAAAGTAAAAAAAAGATTGGGCAAGTTCATTTTTTTGTGAATTATTTTCAAATATTTATTTAATTGCAAATGAAAATTACATATATATGTATAGTTCAATTTTATTTTTTTGATATTTCATTTTAGGAGCAATATCTCATTCTTTCCCTGTTATTCAAGGACCAAATGAGTTGTTTTTTCCTGAAAAGATATCTGTTGGAGATTCTCAATATATGACATTAACCATCCAAAATATTCATACTCTTCAGTACTTTTACCATATATCTTATATTTCTGGGTATATAAATGAAGAATCAGTGTCATTAGAAATGACTGGAGTACTTTTTCCCTGCATGTTTCCACGAGGCAATGGCAATACAACTGATATTCGGGTAAAAATTTTTCAGCTATATATATGCACACCCTTTATGGTCATTTGTAAATATTTTTCATTTGACTCAGAAGAATATATAATTTAATGATATGTTTTACTAATAAAAACTTGCATTGATATTTACTAGGAAAAGTTCCTCATAAACTGTATGTTTTTGCATGACATGATCATTTTAATGCTGTGTAATTTGAAAACTTTTCTGTTTCTTTTCACATATTCTAGAACAAAAAAATATGTCAATAGTAAATGTATAATCAGTACTTGTATATTAGTGAATTATATATATATATACACTACACAAAAATAATTATTCATATCTACCTAATTTTATTTTTGTACAATAGATACACTCCTAAAAAGCACAAAAAAGTGCTTGTAAAAATTTCTTTGCGCCAGTGTTAAAATAGAAGATTGGTTTTAGTCTGAAGAAATCAGCAAAAATATTACAACAAACCTTGAGTTTTCATGTTAGGATTGTATGCAATCTTTATGAAGTAAAATGTTTGCGTATCATACAAAATAAATTATCATTTGAAAAGGGGAAAATCATATTGCCAATTCATTAACACAAAAATTAGGCAAAAAATATACGTTACACATCAAAAGTCATGTTTTCATATGACTGCAGTATTATTGAAAATCTCTAGAAAAGTTTTTATCCTCTTCATACTCCATTGGTGAAATTCTTCTATAATCGCTTGAACAAAATTAGGACTATCCTCCTGTGGAGTTGATTTAAGAATAAATGAAAATTTAATCATTGGCTCACTTCTAACTGTGCTTCTTATTTCAGGGGAAACAGTTTGTATAAATAGTTTTTTTCTGAAACTTGTTTTGATATGTCTGAAACATTTCAGTCACACCAAAACGAGTATGACAGAGTGCTTCATAAAACAATGTTTTATCCACAAATTTTGTTTAAATTTCATAAGCATCAAAAAGGTACTTTTACTTTTGTAAGCTTTCATTTCATAAGCAATAATGTAATAGTATGTATTGTATATGGTCATTGAAATACACAGGAGGTGTTTTTTGGACTCAAACGGCTAATAAACTTCTTTACAATTTTTTCTATTATTCAATTAGTAAAATTCTAGCCTCATTCTGTAAAAGAATAGATATGTAAAAGAATTTGAAGCATTCAATATTGAAAAGAAGCTAAATATTTTTTTTAAAAAAATCTCTTTGTGCTGTGATTAAAATGTAAATATCAGAGGGCAATTTTTATCAGATCTTTATTTATCCTTATGTACAACAAATGCAAATAATAAAAAACATTGATGTGTAGTAGAAAGAAGACATCACTTACTTCATAAATTTATATATTACACATTTATATCGCAATATCAAAATTAAAGACGCCCAAAATATTGCGAGAGAAATTCAAAATTGAAACAAAATAGTTCATAGTTCTTTGGTCAAAAATAGGGGTTTTTAAATTTTAAAAATTGAGTTCTCTGAATAATATGACCCAATTCAGTCATTTTTTTATATCTGATTGTATATAAAATAAAATAATACATCCTAGAGAGATAAATTTATATGTTTGGAAAATTAAACATTACCATTGTTGAAAATAGGCATGAATTGATGATGTAAACACGTAAATTTTTTACTTTGTGTTAGATGTAATGCATTAGTTATCTAAAGACTTAACAATTATGGTTGGATGTAATAATATACTCCAAATTCTATTCTTTCCTCTATAGAAGTCTTTATTTAAAAAAATAAAATAAGCAGTGTATTTGTTAGAATTTACTTATTTAAAAAATATAAATAGAAATTTTTAGTTAAAATATTTTGTAGAATTCGTTACGTATATATTTATCTTAAGTAATTATGAAATGTTTTAGATTTTACAATGAAGTAACTGTATATTCCTGTAGACATCAAATCAGTGAAGAGATGTGATATATGCAATATAAATCTATAGAATATCATTGATTCTATTAGTTTTGCGGTTATCTGTATGTTGTATTGTGATAAAGTGTGCTCAATAAGTTGTATCTTAAAGCTAATTTATTTCTTAAGCTTATGCTTATTACATGCATATTTTTCTCTGCTTTATTGTTCAGAGATCAAAGTCATTATAAAATTGATTTATTATTCATCTGGTTTATAAATCTTCAATTAAATAGTGTTTTATTTTAATAACATTTAATTTTTTTCCCTGTCAGCCTGATGCATCTTGAAATTTTTTTTAATGCAGCTTTTATGTGTAACTAGCATGTTAAATTTAAATTTGATCTACAGATGCGCAAAATTATAAAGAGAAGTGGTAAATCATTAATGTTACCCCCCTCGCTTTTCAAATAAGTATGTGAAAAATACTGAAATAAAATTTTTTGGTACTGTTAGATTGGCTGGGCAAATCTCACTAAATGGATATTTTCAGTGACTATATCTAAAGTATGAACAAATGGAAGCTATTTATTTTTCATTGTTTTACAGTATTATTAATGATAACTGTCAAGAAAAACAACAGGAAATGATTGTAGTTGGAGATATTTCGTTTGCGATTCTTAGTAGTATTTAGAAATTCATCACCAGCATCTTGCTAGCTAACAATGCCTATTTATTATTTTTTTTATTTAAATAAATAAATACTATATTAAAAATTGTATTTTTGTTCCTTTAAGGTTACACTGAGCCCAAGATATGAAGGAAAGGTTACTGTTATATTACAGATCGCTGCATGCTTAAATCCTAATGAAATAACTACAGCTGCAATTGGCAATTCATCTTTGAAAACAAAAATTCAGTATGAGTCTTTGAGGCCATCCATTTCAATTTCTAGCAATGGTAGAGAAAATTTAGACATTGGATCAGTTATTGCTGGAAGTACTGTAACAGAACACATTACAATAACTAATAAATGTGATGCAGTAGTTCCTTTATGTGTTAGCTTATCTAATGTAAGTATGGTGTTTTTTAAAATTCTTATTTTAATGCCTTATTATATACAGAACTTTTTTACAAATGCTTAATTATTTTTTTTTTCGAGTTTTATTTAACCAAGTCGGTTAAGGAAAATTTCCTTGCCCATTGGTTACCCTTTGATACATGAAGTTTATTGATAGCACATCAAGAACATAACAAAGTATACCTAATAATATTTTGCCTATTTTCTTATTTATGATTATCAAAAAACTAATTGGTTTTAATGAGTAACTGAAGTGTCAGAGCTGTTTTTACTGTCAAATATTTTCATTTATACAAAAGTAATTTATTAGTGGATAAAATGCAATGCATTTTTTTACTCTGGTTATCCATATAATCTGACTTTAAACACACATTATTAATTTTTTTATATCATGTAAATAGTTCAGGAATGCAGCTGAATTTTTCTATTTTTCATGGCTACATAATCATTAGCGTAAGACCGGCATTCTTGCTGTCAAGTCATGGGTTTTAGTTCTGATTAAGACCCATCAGTTGGGCTGTTGCATATTAAGTCTGTTTAAGAAACTCCTGAAGTCTGTGTAGTGCCGACTGTGTTTCAAAAATTACAAGAATCGTTACTTGTAACCTTCATGGTGCTTCTAAGTTCAAATGTAAATAAACAATAAATTTTTTCACTATTTTGCTTCTGTTCAATTTTTTTATGTATATAAATCAGTTCCTGGAACGAATTTCATTTTCAATTATATGTGAAATCTTTAAATTCATAATATTTTAGTGAAAGTAAAATGAGATAGAAATTAAAAGCTTTTAAATTATTTGATAAAAAATATTGTAAGATAAAAATTTTTTTATTATTTTATGTATGGAACCAAAATCTGCATTATAAAATCTTTAATGAAATAACATTAAAATACAAAATTTTGTTTGGAAACATTAAAGCTCATTTTCTCAAATTAATTGTATATGAAGTTAAAATGCCTCATTATATATTTTAAAATGTATTCATGGAATTATTCTTTATTCTAATTCTCTTGAAAGGGCTTTTTTTTAAATTCATTTTGGTTCTGAATTCTCCAAAATCTTAAATCTTTTTCTTATTAAATATTTGCATATATTTTAAGGAAATAAAAGGAACAATTAGACTTTGTGGATACCAAACATTATTGCCTCATAGTGTACTTAAACAGATATAGGTTGGTTATGTATAAATTTAGGTTTCATAATATCTGAATAATAATTTTTCATTAGCTCTGAGGAAAATTGTTATTAATCCTTCATAAATTAAATCACAATCCCTTTACAATAAGAGTCCCCCCCCCCCACAGGGGACGGTACACTATTATTAAAATTTTATTTTATATAGGCAAAGAACAAATTCATTGACTTGCAACCTTGAAGCATTATAATTCTTTGTAGTAAAAGAAGTTGGCGATATCATAACACTTATATTTTATATCTTTGAGTCATCTTGTAAAACTATTTTGTCCAAAGATTTACAAAAAAATATGAACTTAAATTTATTTTACAGCCAGATGTTTAAATCGTTATGGAATTGAAAAAAATTAACATTAGAATTAACCTAATTTACCAATTTTGAAACACGGAAGTAGAAACTTAAAAATACCTTGGGTTAAATTATGGTATGAAGATAAATTATCTTGATGTAATTAATTATACAAAAATGTGGCATGAATTTGCCTATAAATTTTTATGAATGAAAGAATAATTTTCTATATTGAGTGTGTTTTTATCAACCATGAAATACATTATAAACCTTGGCAGAAATCATTTCATGGAAGCAAATTCAGAAAACCACCAAAAAAAAAAAAGGAATTGTATATTGCATTTGGCATTGAAAACTTCAATAATTTCTAATTTTTTAAAGTTAATTTATTAGATTTGTATTTAAATCAATGTTTTTTTTATGCAGTGAATGTAAATTGTAATTATTTATTTTAATTATATTAAATCTAAGTTATAAATTATCAAAGTTGGTTCTGTACAATTGATGAGTTTTCAGGAAGGCTATTTTCATTATATTATATCATAATATTATACATTATTTTTACACTGTAACATTTTCATTAAGAAGTCATTTATAACTGTAAATTTTATTAAAAAAACTAGTAGTTATGAGTGACACACACACATGTAAGTTAAGGACCACTGTTTTATCCATTCCATCACTCAAAATATTTGTGAATTTAGGGTAAATGTGTGTATACCTTAGGGTGTTTAGGGTATATTTATAAAGTTATTTAAAACATCATTTGCAATGTTTTTTATACATATATATGCATTGCAAATGATGTTTTAAATAATTTTTACCAAACTAATTTAGAAATTTTATTCATGTGTATCTTTTATAATAATTTTTTAAAATGTTATTCTAAAAATGTTTTACTTTTTATTCTTGGTTTATCACTTATGGCAATTTAATACTTTAAAACAATTTCAAACATGCACACATTTATGTATGATTAAAAAAATTCTTGACCAAAATTCTACATGTTTTTTTATAATAATAATAATAAAAAAAAAACTTTCATAATCAATGAAAAAACTATGTTGCATTTTAATTAATTTCTTTAAAAAAAATTCTTATTACAGGATTTAAAGGATAATCGCATTTCATTTGGTTTGAATCAGATGAAGAATCAAAATTTTCCAACTGCAACTGGTTGGAAAATATTATCACCTAAGACGATGCTCTATCGATTACCAAGCTCAAAGAATGAAAAATCTGTATCTCAGCTTGAGATCCCCATTATATTTGAAGCTGGTGAGTGAGACATGAATTAATGTGGGTTATGTGTGTGCATTTTTTAATATCTAGTGGATTTTTTTGGAAAGATGTTCTCACCTTTTTAGGTCTTACATTTGATTTTCATATCAAATTCCTATATCATTCCTTTTTTTATCCCCTGATTAAGCTTTTAATTATTATTATTTTGTATAAATTGAAGCTTTTCCACATTAGAAAGTCAAATTATGGATATTTAGAACATATTTTAGTTACATCTGTGTGAAAAAAAAAATTGTTATACCGAATAAAATAAAATTTTGATTTCTAAGAAGTAATAGATGCATTAAACTTATAGTCTCAAGATTGCTATTCATCAATTTTTAAAATTCAAAAGATTGGATTCTACTTTTTTTAAAAAAAATTAAAAGATTCTTGAATAATAATTAAAGGATTACTGAGTCATCAAAATTGCATTAGAACTAGTCTTGACTTGAGAACTTATTTCAGTGGCACGACAGCGCATGAGAGCCAAGGCCTGCTGTGCCTAACTCAGTATACACGACCTTAGGCCCCGAGGTGCATGAGCAGATGTTCCGGTCAGGTGGTCAGTCTGACACGAAACCCCCAGTGTTAAGTTCCCAAGCACAAGCTTGATACTCATTTTGTTGACCCACTGAAGGGATTAAAGGGGAACATCAACCTTGCCCAGCCCAGGGTTTGAACCTCGGATCTGTGACGTGGTAGCGGGATGCACTAACCACTTGACTTGAGAACTACTGCAAACAAATCAAACATTTGGAAATAATAAGTAATAAAAATTTTATTTCTTATTTGGTTCAGTGCTGTGATAAAATGTTAGAAAAAGTGCTATTTAGACCTTTTTTTTACTGTAACTATTAATTCCCCCCTTCAATGGGTCGATAAATGAGTATTGAGCATGCTTGGGATCTAAACACTGGGGAGGAGGGGGATTCGCATCAGACTGACCACCTTACCAGAACATCTGCTCATGTACCTCAATGCCTAAGATCACATGAAAACTGAGATGGTCACTGTAGGCCTTGGGCTGTTACGCCATTGAATTTAGTTTAGTTAGCAAAAATACTCAGTCATAGACTATAGCCCTATAATTTCCTAGTTAGCAGTTTGACAGGTTTGAAATCATTATCAATGTGTAGATCATATAGGCCGACAAAGATTGTCTTTCAAATTCTAAGTAAAGATTCTTGTCGTACAAGATTTGATGCACATTATGTTATGGTTCCAAGTTATATTGCTGTAGTGGTGTACGTTGATAACGGAATACCAATTCGTAGACAATGATTCAAAGTAAAATAGAGTTGCAGGAAGAAGTAAGTAGAGAGGAACATTCAATGAATTATTATGTAGAAGCTGTAATTGGCTCCAACTTGATTGGCAGAAGGTTTTAGATATAAAAATCTACAAAAGACTATATGGATTAACCCTTAAAACTCAGCAGTACTTATTCTGTACCTAAACTGTTTTTCTTGTTTCTGTTGGCTGCAGTACAACTGCTATACCTAGTGATTTAGAGATAGTTTGTCTCCCTTCTCTGCCCCAGAAGATTTTTTCCAAATTGCTTGGTGCAGCAGTTATACTGCAGTCAAAGTAAATGAGAAAAAAATGTGCAGCACAATGTATGTACCTACTAATTTTAAAGGTTAATGTGTCTTATATTGAAAATGTGATGAATTAAATTGCAAAATAATACTTTTGTGATATTGATATATAATCGTATTAATTATTTTATAGCTAATAATTCCTAAAAATTATGAAAGGCCCTTCGAAATCTTTGTGGCAATGCTGCATATATTTTTCAAAAGTATGATTTATGTCATATATCATTTTTTTTCTATTTTTGTTTAATAGTTCTCTGTCAGTGTGATGGATTATGTCAAACACAAACAAAATTCATAATAAAGTTTCAAATTACTGCAAGATTTCTGTTTCAGATTGCTTTTTTCTAAGTGTAAATTTGATTATTTTATTCTGTATAGGATTATATAGTTTAAAAAGAAATTGTTTATGAGATGTAATGATTTCCAATTTATATTTGTCTTCCAAATTTATTCACTATTACAAACAAATATTTATTTTGTTTAGAAAATTTTAAAGTTAAGATTGTGATTAAATGTCAAAAAACTACTTTATTTTAATTAAACTTTGCCAAAGTTTTTATTGTTTTAAATTTTACACATGCATTGGTTATAATGATAATTCAATATAAAAAATTTCATTTACACAGGTAATGATAACTCGGATGTAAATTTTACTCTCACTGCAGCCGTGCAGACATCAGTTATCAGTGAACCTTTAGGATTTTTGAGAATTTCAGCTACTGTAGGTAAAGCTGAACTTGCTCTAACAGATACTACACAGGTATTAATATTTTTTATTTATTAAAAAGTAATGAAGCAAAATTATTCGAAAATTAATTTTCTGTAAAATTAATGGTGAAGTTTTTCAGATCTTTTTTAAAAATGATTGATCCAACTATTTAATTATAACAAAATATAAAATTTTTGTATATTAGAAGATTTTGATTTGTCTAAGGAGATATCACAGTTATAAGTTATGATAGTAAATACAGAACATTTTTTTCTAATTTAAGCAGTTTTAAGAACAAGACTAATTGCAGATTGACTCATTTTTTTTCAGATACATCCAAATGAAAGCTATTTGTTTTTTTATTTGTGTTCTTATATTTTTAAAATATGTGATATGTACATTAAAAATGTTTTTGACTTTGATTGAATTCAATTTTTTTTAATGTTCAATCTTTTTTTCTTTTAACTAACTCTGTAGCTTAAAAGAAGCACTTAAGATTTTTTAAAGAGTTTCTTTGATAATTCATACCACCAAAACAGCCACTGTGTTTTTACCTATGGTTTTTGTGATATATTTCTGCCAAATTTTTTCATTTAGGAAATGTAGACTAATTTGAATCCTCTGTTGTTTGATAAAGCATGATATTTCCAAAGTAGTCTAAACTTGTATTTAGAAAAGGAATAATATTTTTGAAAATGTCATTAGAGATAATGTATGGTTTTTAAATAAAGACAATGTTATCTGCTTGATATAGAATCAAGTAAAAAATAAATATTAGAAAATTTTTTATTATAATTATTTGTTGGGAAGTTTAGTTTATATATTTAAATAGATCAATTTGTTTTAATTCTTTATTAAAAATTAACTTGCATTTTGATTTAGATGAAAAATTTATATTGTCTAAACTTGTCTTTTGAAGAATAACTGCAAAATATATATTTTAAATTACATTCCGATTTATAGGATGTCCGAAAAGTGTAGCTACACTTTCAAAAATGAATTAAAAATAAACAAATATTCTTGTTTACAGTTTTTTATATTCCATAAAGAAAAGACTAAAGTTTCTGTGTAATGAAATGTAAACTAGATTATGTTTTGCAACAGTCTTGTTTCAAAATGGCTTCATCCCCAAAACAAGTACAAGTTGTAGCATGGTTTATCATTTTAAATCTGCAACCCATGCACAGCATAAATTAAGGACTATTTATATACGAAGTCGACCTTTGTTAACATGCATAATTTATAAGTGGCATGAAAGATTTAGGATAAGTAGTGTATTGTCCAAAACAAAATCTGGCCACCTGAGCAGAAGCTGCGAGTTTACTAGTATAGACTCGGTGCGCTGCATGTAATTAATGGTGAGTCCATTGAAATCATGCAAAAAACTTTGTCTTTTCTTTTTGGAGCATAAAAATCTGTAAGGGAATATATTTGATTTGTAATTAAAATTCGAAAGTGCAGCTATACTTTTCGAACGCCTGGTATATTTTAATGGTTATTTATATGAAATCATTTTGTAAATTTTAATTTGACTTTTTAATTATGGAAATATTAATGAATATTGAGAAGTTTCTTTTTGTTTATGCTCTCATTATTTGTTTGTTGTATTATGTCATATAAACATTTTATGTATTAATTTATTATACAATATTTTTTTTAAAAATTGCATAAGTTATTCTAAAAAATTTAATTTAGTTAGCAAAAATGATA
This sequence comes from Trichonephila inaurata madagascariensis, assembly GCA_019973955.1. Classification (NCBI taxonomy): domain Eukaryota; kingdom Metazoa; phylum Arthropoda; class Arachnida; order Araneae; family Nephilidae; genus Trichonephila; species Trichonephila inaurata. The sequence goes on from BMAV01007172.1 coordinate 132,223, forward strand.
TAAATCAGCAAAATTAATATATATATGTATTTTTTTATAGAATCGTTTACTTTTATGTGCCGAGATTGGAACAGTTACTAGCCAAAGTGTGACAGTAAAAAATATTTGCTCTTTCCCTGTGATATATGATCTAATGATTGTTGATGATGAAACTGATGCATTTTCTGTATCACCTGCAACTCTAAACTTGAAGTCAATGCAGAGTTCTACCATTTCAATATCATTTTCTCCTACATCAGCTTTGATTGTTAAAGGGTAAGTTTTCTACATAAGTAAAAATTATGTTTCTAAGGTAGTATAATTACAAGAGTAAAAGTTTCTGATGTGTGGCATTCCTGGAACAATAAAGCCTCTTGCTACCATATCTTAAACTTTTGAGTAAAAATTGACACTGATAAATACTGTTCCATTTTAAAATTTAATGCTTATTTGTATATCTTACCAATGACCGAGCTCATGGTAAGATATAGAGCTTTGAGCCAATGTCCTAGAAAAACCATGTGGCCATAATAGCCAACTGTTAACTTGTAGCTGACATTGTTTTAGAGGGTTCAAATCCTTGTTCCGCTGAAGACCTGTCGGGTAGAGTGGCTGCTGCACATTTAATTTGTCAATGCCCGAAGTCCTCTTATCAACCTGTTGTAGATGCTCAGAGAATGGGGTGGCAGCTTATGTGTTGTCTGTTACACAACGTTTCAAAATTACAAAACTGTCACTAATAACCTTCATGTTGCTTTAGAGGGCAACATTTAACAATCATCCAGAAATACCTCATGCCATGGCGCCCAACAGGCATCGACCCACCAGATAAAATTGAATAAAAACAACATGTAATATACATAAATATATGGAGATATTTTTACACTGATATAATTGTAAACACATACCGTATTTACTCAAATCTAAGCCGCTCTATTTATCCAGTGTTAATGCTACTGAAAATTGGATGCGGCTTAGAATCGAAGGCAAAACATATGTTGGACATGGGAAATTGAGTTTTTACCCCTTTCAAAAGGAAAAATGCTACCGTCCATTCTGACCACTTGCATCGGTGATGTATCCCATTCTGCAGCTTATCTCCAGTATTCAGTCCATCATAAACATTGTCTGCTTGTATTTAGGATTTTTTTTGTATATGCTTTCTTTTAATCACCTAAACATCAGATATATCGTTAATAGCATCAGGATAAGTTCACTATGATATAAGTATGAAAAGGGAGTCAATTTTATAATTTTATATGCAGAAAAAAACAGAAACAGAGCAGCGGCCACTGAAAATTTGACACCGATGAAATAAACATATGGCGTAAACAAAATGATATAATTTTGCTTGTAAATGTTCAACAGTCTTTAATAATTGTTTTACATTCTTCTATAATACATTCTTTAAAAAAATGTTGCATGCAAATAAACTGGGTGGCATAGAAAACAACACAGTGTTCGAAAATGGCGACACCGGCACCAATTCCGAAGTCAACTGTGACAATGTGAGTGATGAATTGTTTTTGAAACATGAAATTGATGGTTAGGGTAATAGGTTTATGTATGTATTTGAAAGTTTTTAAAACTGGTAGAATAAATTAGTTTTAACTTCTTATTATTTCTCATTAAAATTTCTTAAGTATCATATATCAATGATCCCTTTACAATTTTTTAAAAATTTTTCTCTCTAAAATGTGTAAAGAATTGAGGGTGCAACTTAGAATCAATGACAACATTTTTTCACAAGCATGTTGAGAATATGGGGTGCGGCTTAGAATCAATGGTGGCTTATATTCGAGTAAATGCGGTATATCTCAGAAAACCAAAGTAGTAAAAAAAATATTTAGAAAATTGAATCGATTTGGTGGAAGAATTAAGATGACACTCCCTGTGAAGCAAAATAGCATTTTAAATACTAGTTTTCTTATTGGTTATGCTTGTGAAATAAGATGAAAAAAAAAGAACATATTTATTTGGAATTTAAACTTCCAAAGCAAAATGAAAATTAGATTCTGGAGGATTTTTTGATAAACTTTTAATTACTGAAAATTTTAATGAGAACCTTTGCATATTGCTTTATTTTGTTATTGTAAAAAACGTTATTTAGAGAACTATTTAATTGACTGAAGTGATTGATTGGACTAAAAAGAGTACATGGGGATTTGGAATATCATAAAGTTCTATCTATTTATTACTGAAATGGGGATGATTTAAGATTGATCTTGGACATTTTTTAATTATTTGCTCACTTGAAGAATTTTTTGAAAATTTGAAGTAGTTTGTGTTATAAACCTATCTAAACAATTTGAATATAATTTAAGGTTTTTTTTCAGATTATTACATTGAACTTCATGCCTAATAAAATGATAAAAATGTTGGTTTTATGTTTCTGAAAAAATTTGTTTTAAACTTTATATTTTTTCAGTTCCATCAAAGATTATGGCATAATGATTGAGACTGGTACCTATTAAATTCAAGCTAACCTCAAAGTAATCACTTGGCATATAAATATGAAATATGCAATGCCAATTCAAATGTTTTTTCTTATGTAACTATGGTTCAGAATTAGCTTGTCAGTACAATTTTAAATAAATCGGATCAAGTAATGTAGCTCACTGTTTCATTAATAATCAGATTGTTCTGTCTTCTGTTCGTATTTTAACATTTCATAGTCTTTGTTTGATTAGATGGCATAAATAAAATTTTTAATTTGTCACGGTGGATTGCTTTTTGTTTAATTTTTAGTTTCTTACAGTTTTGAACAAATTAAAAGAAACAAATTCTTTGCATTTATTATAATATTGCTTATGAATTTTTTTTCAGTCACTTTCAAGCTGCTGCCCAACCTCATGGTAAAGTGTTTTCTATTGCTGAATTAATTGGTAATGGCAAGCATACTGCTGAGTCTGATCTCTTGTCTTCAAACAATTTCAAGACTAATGCACCTACAAAAAAGACACCTAAAGAACATAAATCTGGACATCATAATTCCTCTAACATCATTGAGTGCAATAAAAAATATCTATCCTGGGGTGGAGTTGATCTTGGAAGCACTATGTAAGTTTTTCTTTTTATAATTAAATAGGTTTATATGCTGAAAAAACATTAAGTTTTAAAAAACAATAAATAAATAAAATAATTTTTTTTTTTTTTAAATTTAAAATACAGATTGAGTTTTACCACTTTAAAAATTGTCATTTTATAGTCTTGATATGCATTATACTGTATTCGATAGAAAATTGCATCTCTCTTTGATCTTTAATTTATAATTTTAATTTACTGTTAAAATAACCTCTGTTAATTATTTTAAACAATCTGGCAAGAGAAGTGGTGGATGATTACTTTTCTCTTTAAATGTATTATATTTTTACTGTAAATTGTGTGTGTTTTCTTTTTTTAATTCCATATGTTGAGTAAAGTCTCTCTTATACATTAAGTAATGGGTTATACATTAAGTTTCTGGGATGGAAAGAATTATTTTAATTTACAGACTTACCTCCATTACTGAAAATGTTACCAGTTATTTTTAAGTTATTCTGGTATCTGGGTAGTCAATATACAAAAGTTAACCTGCATTAAGGATTACACATACTTTTAAAATACATGTTATTCTCTTTATTTAAATATTATGATCGTTTCATTTTGAAAATATTTTTTCTTTATATATTAGGAAGAAGAAAAAAAAGATAGTTGAATATTTATATAAAATAAGTAATGTCCTGAAATTTTAGTTACTCAAAAATTCCCTTTATTTTTTTACCCACATTCTTAGAAGTTTTTGAACTTGTGTTAACAAATTCTAAGATAAATTTATAATTTTATAAAAATATTTGCTCATGTTTTATCATTGAAAATCTTTCTTAATTTTTAGTTTTTCAATTTCCTTTAAATTGTTTTTTTTTATTATATTTTTATCATTAATGCTCTAAAACTGAAAATACTAAAGAGAATAATGAATTTGAAGTAAATATGAAATCTCTTGTTTATATATATAGTTCTTCCCTTTGTATTCTCTGTCAGCATTAAATTGTATGATGTTTCTTTGTAATTTGTTAATATATAAATAGATTTTTGAAAATATTTTAGAATCAAGAGTTTCAGCATGAGGAATTCATCCAATAAAAGTTTGCAAGCAAAATTATTTATCAAAGAGAAATTTCAAAGTTCATTTAAGGTAACTTTCTTCATGTTGCAAGGAAATTTATCAAAATATTTGTAGCAATATTTTCATTATTTTGCCACGATTTAGCCCAGTTATATTTTATAAAACATTGCAAAACTTAAAATTTAAAGTTAGTAATTAGCAAAATACTTAAACTATTGAGTATATATATCTTAAAATCAATCAAAAAGCATCAAATGGTCATGTTTTACATTCATAATTTTAAATATTTGCCATCTTTGTTGTCTAAATTTGTGAATTTATTATTTTAAAAAATTCTATTTATTGACTATGGGTAAATTTTGAATTTGGGAGCAAATTTTTAAAGATCGCAGGCAATTGTATTAAAACTTTTTGAAATTATCTTTTAAAGTTTAATTAAAAACAGATTTAAATTTTTTTGTATAAAAACTGGTGCATAGTTTTAGAGTTTTAGTTTGAAATAAAAATTTATACCATAATTAATGAAAATTGCCACTTAAAATTCATTTTTGTGTATAGAGAAAATAAGTATGCAAGATTTAGTATTAGTTTCAAAAAGATAAGCTGAATAGAAGTTTATTGTTTGGAAATCTATATTCATTTACAGTTTTATTCATTCATATATAAATATTTTTAATGCTTTTAATTTTTTAGCTTCTGAATGATAAAAATGAACAGACTACTACTTTCATTTTGGGATTAACTTCAAAGGAACAAAAATCGATCTCTGTAGCCTTTTCACCCACAAGAATTGCTCCTTCTTCTGCTTTTCTTGCTATAAAGCCTATCATGGAAAATGACCAGAAAATTTTTTCAGTATATTACTTTTTTTAGATTCTCTAATATATATGTATCCAATTTGTTGTTCAATTATTTGATATTTTTAATTGCTTTAATTGATAATTGTAAAGATATAGGATGTTAGTTACAATGTATTTTATTTCTAATTACTCTTCAGGACCAATCCTAGGGTGTCGGCCCCCTGCGTTCAAAGACCTAAATTGCTGTCCTACAGAATTTTTCATATTTTGACTAATAAGCATAGATTTTATAAACTCGTCTACCTGTATAAGAGTAAAACATTAATAAAAGTGCAAATAGATACAAAAGTCACTTTTTTCCTTTGTTTTTCCAAATTGTAAGACTATTATTAAATTGAAAACATTAATTTCCCCAAATACATATTGAACTTAAACACTCCTATGTCTTGGGTAATTTAGCCATATTGGAAATTTTTGTAAAGCCACTTTTGCAAAAATCATTTTTGAGATTCCTTTGTTAAGTGCTTCCTCCACAGTGCACTGCCAATACTGCTGATAAGCAAAAGAAACCCTAGACAATTTTAGTATTCGGCTTTGACACATATTTTGCTATCAAATAAAGGAAAAGAGTAGGCATTAATGGACAAGAGGGAGACCAACAAACTGTGCACTAACATCCTATTTTTTTTTTTAAATTATGCTTTGTTCTCAGGAAACCGGGACTTATTTTGATTTTTTTTTAACAATTATTAAAAATTCAACATATTTATTCACCTTACAGTTAGTTTTTTGAGAAATTCATAAAAAATTTTGTTTGGTTGATAGAACTACATGCGGTATGGAGCTGCCCGCGTGCGGTGCACACACAACATACCTGCTAAGATCTGCTGTGCTCTTCATAAAAGTAAAAAAGGGCACAAAAAATTTTATCACAGTTTTTCTGGCAGTTTATAAAAGAATACTGATGTAAATTCATATTCTCACTATTTGAAGTATGTGCATATGTATATCCTTTTGGACACATTTTATCTGGATTTTGTTTAAAATTAAAAATTTTCACTTTCTATTTGGGAAGTCTGTAAGACACATACTTAAAATTGTTTGGAAGTAAGTATATGTATTCCAAAAATAATACTGAAATTAGAATTGTTTTCCTGAGAAAAATGTTTGTTTGTGCTGTTAAGTATAACTCCTAGGGTTAATTTTATTAGCATTTCCATCACACTTATTTAGCGATATATAATGTAACCAAATATAGAGTTACATTTTATAATTGGCTACTTGTTATTGATACAATTCTGTTATATAGATGCCCCTAGCTGGATATGGTGGAACTGGGAAGTTAAATGTTGCTGAAGTATATGAAAAAGAAGGTGTTGGACATTGTTTAGATGTTGTGGTATCTCGAGAGAGAAGAACATTTTTTAGTAATTTGCAAGTTCATAATATTGGTTTGCGTCCAGTTTTTGTCAAAGTAGTAGTTTCATCGGGTAAGTTTTGATAATATTTAAAGGTAGCTCTTTAGTTAAAAATTTTGATACCCAATGCATATTTTATGTTCCTTTCCTTTAAATTGGTTACCTTTAAAATACAACAAAGGAAAATTTTCTAAATATTTAGTGAGTTTTTTTTACATTTCAATATGTAAAATGTCCCCTTCCTTTTGAGTTTCCATTGTCACTATTTTGAATATTTTTTTTATTTGACATGTTTAAAGATGAAATTGCGAGTTATACCTTTTTTCATTTTAGGTGGATCTGATATGAATTCTTCCAAAGCACAAGTGGTTATCAATCCAACCGAATTTGTCCTTTTGGATAATGAACATAAAGTATGTTTTAAATGTTCAGTAAATAAGTTTTGTCTTTGTTTTATTGTAAGATTTGGTGACTTTTCTGTGATTTCAAACTACCATTTTAAAAGAAAAACTTTTATGCTGTATTGAAGTTAATTATAATCAAAGTACTTTTTTTTCTTCAATCCTTTAAAGCTTGCCATTCTAAACAAGTAGCCATTGTAGTTATGTTGTTATGGTTGGGAATTTGTGTAGCTGGGGTTGTGTCAAGTAGTGAATTTGAATCCTGGTGTCACTAAAGACCTGCAGAGTAGAGGTACTGATGGTTGTTAAATCTATTCTCTCATGTTGGCATGATGTTAAAATTTGTTGAGTGGAATGTTGTCCTTGTCTCTTGATCAAGGCTCTAAATGCAAGATTAATGGAAAATCATATCAATGTCATTCATAACTTATTTTTACAATAAATGCTTAAATTTTCTGGAACTACTTAGCAATTTAAGTAAGTATCCTTGTTTCAATATAAATTGAAAAAGAAGCTTATCACCTAAAAACCTTTTTATGGTTTTTGTAACAAAGTTTTCTATTCCATATTGTGCTCATTTCAGAATGAGAAAGATAATTTTTATAATTATAAATTGTGAAAATAATAAATTGAATCATAAATGAATTCCTATACTATCAAAGTTGTCGATTTATTTTCCTTTATATCTTAACCTTAGAAAAATGAATATATATTTTCCTTAATCCCTTCCTACTGTACTGAAAATGTTATTTTCAGTTAAAAAGGGCATTTTCTTTTTATAAAATCATTTTAAATTCGAATAAATAGTTTTCTGTCTCTGTTTTGATTGTGTGATAATTAGTAAAAAGCTACTGGTGTTTCAAAACAAACCTTTACTTACATTTCAAAACTGTATTTTGATAATATTGATATTTAAAGTTTGATACTGAAAAACTAACAGAAACACTTACATGATAATTTGCACAAATATTTTTAATATTATCTTGAAAATATATGAAAAACTGTGAAATTGAGTAATTTATAGGTGAATTTTCTTCTAAAAATATAGAAAAATTGTTGAAAGTTCCTAATTTGCAGCTACAGTTGAGTATAACTTACGATTCAACAGAAATGCATTGCAGTAATTTTTTTTAGAAAAAAATAGAATATTTTTTAAACAAGCATGTAAAAAAATTACAAATTTGATTAAAATTTCTTGAACACTATGAATCAAATGACCCTTTTTGAACTTTTTATTAAAAGCTCTTTTTGAAATATTATCACACTGCTATTTGAATTTACTATTTTTGTTTAAGACTGTATCAAATGTATTTTTCAATATTCACCCCTCTTGTTCTTTAAATAAATTTATTAAGGAAATTAACTCTTTCAAATCAAAGTCCAGGGGCTCATAAAGAATGGGGTTCCACAAAAGCAGAAGGCAAATCCAGTGTCTTTGCAAAAGAAAAGGTGTTATGTTTTCTAAAAAGTTTTAAAAAAGAAAAACTATGTTGAAAATTCTAAATACTTAGGTTATATATTGGATCAGAAGACCACAAGCAACAGATATATTGAAAGCTTTTAAAAAAAATTTTTAATAAAAAGAAGAAAAGGTGTTAAACTTTGGTTGTTAGCTCAGTTGCGAAGGTACACAGAGGCTCTATGCTGATCACTGAAACTAGAAAACTTGTTATCATAATTTGAGAGATAGTAAATTCTTTACTACAAAGTGAGCAGGTTATTCTTTAAAAAGCACAATTTCATTCAGTCAGTTGTGTCGTTGGAGTTCTGAAATGATTCTAGTAGCACTCAGCTGGACTCTCTTGAGCTTGTCCAGATTAGAATTTGAAGCACAGGCATAAATGGTGAACCATACTCCCAATATTGGCTTAACCAAAGTGATGTAGGGGTTCCAAGTGTGTTGACATCAGCTCCCTAGTTGTGACCGGGAATGAACTCAAGGTTAATTAAGTTGAACTCAATTAAGTTGAATTCTGCCCTTGGCTTTCAATATAACTATTGCTTGGGATCTTCTGATCCAATATATAACCTAAGTATTTAGCATTTACAACATAGTTTAGTTAATTCCATTCATAAAGGCCATAGGCTGGTAACTGTAGAGATGTCTTTTTGTGGTAAAGAAAGTTGTTAAAGATTTAAAATCGTTAAAAATCAATTTATGGTGTTCAAAACAATGAGCTTCTCTCGGAGCACAGTTGAGATTAATTTTGATTGCACTAATGTCAGAGCCAAATTGCCAGATAATGTCATCAGCAAATATTACCACTTTACAATATTTGGCAATCTTTCTTTCAATCACAGCAATGCATGAAAAAGTATTTCTGACATTTAAAAAATATTTTCACTTTTCTTTTCAGACGTTGATTGCATCCTGCACTATAGAAGACTTTTCTGCTCTCAATGTTGCTGATTCTAGTATTATAACTTTATTGTATGGAGATGAAATAATACGTCAACAGTTAAGAAGGTAAATGTTCTATTTTCAATTTCCTTTTTGTGTTCAGATTTCTCACTTTTTTTAGACTTCAAATTTCATTGCATATGCATTTTAACGTAAAACTATGTTATTATTTTCAATAAATTTAAGTTTTCATATTTACATAGATCATCAGGAGAAAATTCTAAATACCCTCATACATCCTTGTATCATGGAATAAATTTTAATATTCCTTTTGTTGGTGAAGAGAGAGTTCCATATGGTGAGAAAAACCTTAGTCTTATAATAACCAATAAATAAAATAAAATAAATTTTGCTGAATTTTATATATTATGTATCTTTGTTTAAAAGTGACAAGAAATATTAAATTTGTAACAAACTGTTTATGATACATGTTTTTATTTACCTATTTTATATTTTGATTAAAATAATTCATGTTATGAATAAATGTATTATACATTCTTTTAGAATTGAACTTTTAAACTCTGCTGAATTAATACTGCTTTTTTTTATTTTTTATTATTCTTAAAAGTACTGTCGCCCATCCGGTATAGTGGTTAGCGACGCTGACTGCTGTGCCGTAGGGACTAGGTTTGAATCCTGGAGAAGACATGGATGTTTATAAATGTATAGTGCTTGCGCGGCATGGGGGAACTCTAAATAGCCGTCGAGCCGCAAGTCCTCTCGTGTGGTTGGTGGAAGGGGAAGAGAGGTGGGAGACCTCTGACCACCCCTAGAGTGTTCTCCCTCTAAATTGGGGTGGAATCGAGCCAAATCGTACTGTCACCTGTATGGTGTTCAAAGCTACGGCTAACGACAGGCGTCACTTAGCCCTTTACCATAATGAATTTCGTGGGCCTCGATCTGGCCTTTGCCGATCAGGTGGCATTAGTAACAACAACAAAAGTTTGTAATGCTGTATCTAATAAAGAAACTTCCAGTTCCAAGGTGACACCATTCTAATTTTTAATGGATGTAGTCTTAAAGAATATTCATTTGAAAAGTTTTATTTATAAATACTACCATCTGACTGACAAGGACTTCAAACTAATTTTTTAAAAAAATGAATATAATATTGGGGTACAATTTAATATTTTATTGTGTATAATAAAACCATGATTAAACATATCTGCAAACAAAGGATGCATTAATAATGAAATTATAATTTTGTTATAATTGTAAGATTATTGTGAATTGAGCAATGTGTTTTTTCAAAATGTTTATGAACAGAAGTAGAAATCACAGATAAATCATTTAATCATATTAAGAAACTTCACCTTTTGAAAATCTAAATCATGTAAACATAAAGTAAAATTGTGCTATGCATGAGTATGTGGTGATTTATTTAGTTTGAATTATTCCTGCAGATTCAACATATGTGAGTAAAATCAATATTTCATCAATATTTGCTTCAACTTTGAAGAAGTATCTGATACATCTAAATGTAGTTCAGCAGGATGCAAGTTACAGTCAGATGACCTTTGATGCTTTATCAGTGTTAGATAACACTTGTTCCAGCACTTTAACCAATTCCATTATGTTCAGGTGAGATACATTTGTATGCGTTAATTAATTTATGATATATATTTAATTATCTCTTAAGATTTGTAACAAAGTTTTGTATAGAGATAAGCTCGTAAGAAATTTAGCGATAAAAAGGGGTATGTCTTTTAAAAAAAATACCTTTCAACATATTTAGTACAAAAAATAAAAACATTGTGTGATAATTTGCCTTTTAATATTAATTAATGATGGAATTAAATACAAGATAATTCATAGATCCAGACTAAAAAATGTCCCGCGTGGTGACAGAATGACAACAAGTACTGTCCAGCTATTAAGTTTTAGTGCCGTTGTTAAGATCTTTTTTCAGTGGGTACTTTCGCACATGAATGTATGTGAATGAATGAGATTGCTGATCGTTTGGCCCATGAGGGCAGCCATAAAGATTCTACACGTGGTGGCAGCCTTAGTGTTTCAAAAATTACTACCCGAGTCATACAGGGTATCATTTCCTCTTGGAGGCAGGCCCTCATACATGAGTGGTATGAAGGAAACTGTCCTGGTGCTGCTTTGCTTGTGACAGGCAGTAGGCGAGATGAAACTACTCTTGCTAGGCTTCACAGTGGACATACTCCAGCTCAACTGCATGTGGCGGGTCTTAAAGTTTACCATCCTTGTCCGAATTGTAATGTGACCCAAGCCGCTCCTGCCCACATCTTAGCTTGTATTGGTTGCCATAAGAGCCAGCTGCTTTCAAGTCCTGCTACATTTTTCATTGTTTTTAAATGCACAGGTTCATTGACTTGATCTAGATGCTTCTGTCGATCAAGTGAGATAAGAAACAACAGAGCAAAAAATATCCCGGACTGACTCTTTTTTTAAATTACAATAGTTTTAAAAGTTTCATAATAAAATAGAGACTTGGAAATCCTCTGCAATACTGAATTAATTAAATTACTATAGATGTATATATATACAGTCGAAGTCATTAAATCCCCCCAAAAGTTCATTATGTGGAAAATTGGTTAAATAGAGATTCATCTTTTGATATACTTCCCTGGAAAAAGTAGGCAAAATAAACACTTGTGAAATGGAGGTCCGACTGGACTTATATTATTAATTTGAGGAGAGTGATTAGAGCATTTTAAAATTCTATGTTACTAATTATTGGAAGCTAGTTGATCTTGATAGTTAGAGAGGGAAGAAAACAGTGTATTTTTTGTGAGGTAATAATTCTCATTTGCTAAAACTTTCTTGTTGAATTTGGAAATTGCTTGGAATTGTTTTCATACTGAAACTAGAAGAGGAATTTGGAACTTGTTGAGAATCACCTTTTTCTATTTTCACATAAATTTAAATCGCAAATTATGCTGTGCAAAAATATTTTAATTTCTGTTTTCATCATAAAAGAAAGAAAAGAAAGCTTTTAGAGTTAAGTATTTTTATGCTAATGCATTACATGTCAACTTTATAAATATAATTTTGGAATTTCATTTTATCTGAACTGCTTTCTTTTTCAGACGTGCAACCACAGGCCCCAGACATGATTTTTCTCCACCAGTAAAAGATTTTACTGTCAGTACTTTAAACAGGTTATCAATGCCCAGTTCACCGACTTTTCATGTAGATATGTCTTCATGTACTTCTAAAACTGAGGAAAACATTACAGAGAAAGTTGATGTATCAGGATATTGGACTGTAAAACCTGAGATGTTAACCATAGAAGCAACAAGTAAAGATAATCGAATTCTTCTAATCAACCTGTCAAAGCAAGACTTAAAGTATTTTGAAGTTTTCTTTACTGTTGCTTATAGTTTTTTTTAAAAAGAGAGATAACTGTTATATTTATTTTCTCATTTCATTTCCTAATATTTTACAGATTTAAAATTGAATGTGCAGTTGATGTTATTTCTGTCTCGCCTGTGAGTGGAATAGTTTCTGCTAAGTGAGTCTGATTTTATTTTATGTAATTTTTTTTACAAATTTTTCTGTAATTCTGTTTATTGTCTCATTAATTTAAAATCAAAAATATTGTGTTTTCAGTCTCAGGAAATTTCTCTATTCTGCCTGTTGTGATGAGAAAAATTTTTGTAGTACAAATCAAATCTTATAAAACTAATGTATAACTCGCATGGTATTTTTCTTTCAGCCTCTACTACAACAAACTAATTTTAAGTTTGGATTTTAATTGCTAGTAAATTTACTTATTGCACTAGAAAAAAAAGTTCAGTCAAAAGTAGTTTCTACACATAAAAATATTTAATTATTTCTAATTAAACTTTTATTATCGTTATAACTTTTATATATTTTTTCAATTAATATGTTGAACTTTGGTTTATTAATTTGACTTATTGTGTATTCTTTTTTATTCTGCTCTTGTTTTGATTAGATAAATTCTTCTAAAAAACAATTCAATTGATAATATTCTTATTAAGAATTTTATAATCCTGTGTTCTAACTTTTAAAATCTCTATAAACTATGAGTTAACCTTTTTTTCTATTGAATTGAATGTGCCATAAGAGTTTTCAAATTTAATTAAAACAAGTACATGATTTCTCTCTGAAAATCATCAGATTAATAACATTTCATCATTTGAGTTGTTTGAGTTTAATTAAAAAATGTATATAAATTAAGATATATGATATATTAAGAATATATCATACATCATAATGTTAATATATCTTAATACATTTGGAGCTAATTTGATATAAGAGTACTACTCGCCAAGCAGAGCTTGTTGTCGAGTGATATGGAATCCAAGATGGCGGCCTAGCGGTAACAAATCGTCAAGAAAGTAATTTTAAAGAACTATTTTGAAATATATTTCAAATAAAGAATATAGAAATAGTTTGAAAACAACCAATATCAATCAATAGTTAATATCAATATAGTATAATAATTATTATATATAACAATATATAATTTAATAGTAATTTATTATGTATAATAAAAATCATATAATATAATGATTATTACATTTAATGTGATACTCGTATAATAATAATAATTATATTATATATTATAATAATTGTTTTATATAATTATATTAAAATTAATAATGAATATCACTTGATAATTGCAGATAATTTTCATTATTCCAAAAACTGCGAGTTCCTTTAATGAATTTCACCAAACAAGGAATGCTTAAAAATGCATTACTTAAAAGTAAAATAAAGTGGAGATGTGCTATTTGCAGCAATAATTAAAAGCACAGCCCTCATATTCTTTAAAAATATATATCCTGGTACTCACCAATGATATTAAAAATATCCATATTCAAAAATAGCACAAAATACAACAGAAGACTGAAACAGCTAGCTCGAAGAATGATTGCAATAAAAATGGTTACATTTTTAAAGAAATCGAAATCAAATTGTCTGAAATTAATAGGGTTACTGTGGGGGAAAAACAAATTAACAAGAGTCATCCCCATGGCAACCACACAATAAAAATATCAAGCTAACCATATTGTATTGTTTTGACGCAACTTGACCTGTATGTTCGTATGTATGCGCATCATGTTTTTTATTCACAAAAATGTAAATGTTTTATTGCTTAAAATTCTTATGTAATCATTATATACTGAGCATTTATTATGTTTTGAAAGAGGAGATGAATTATATTTATACTTTCTTTTCATCTCAATACTATAATGATGTAAAATTAGTAATTACAAATTCTTTTGAACTTGAGTTTTTTTGTTAGAATATGTTAAAATTTTTGAAATCAACAGCCAAAATTAAAATTGTTTGTATTTATTAAAACCATCACTCCTTAAAACTTGGGTTATAAATGTTAAGATATACAACAGAGTAGTATAGAAGTATCAATAATATTATTTTTTTATAAACATACCTAAATTTTATTCAAGTACTTTTATATATTTTTTAATACAATGAATATTCAATTTTTATATTTGCATAACACTGTCATGAAGACAAGTGGCTGAGTTGTGTGTCGAGCTTCCACGCCACAGGTCCAGAATTCAAATCCCGGACTGTGCAAGGTGGATTCAGCCTTTCATCTCCTCAGTGGGTCGATAAATGATTACCAAGCTTGCTTGGGAACTGAACACTGGGGGTTTCACATCAGACTGACCACTTGACTGAAACATATGTTCGAACACCCCAATGCCTAAGGTCACAAAAACTGATATAGGCACAATAGGCTTTGGCCCTCATGGGCTGTTGTGCCACTGAGTTCAGTTAATATTTTCTTATAACTCGTAAATTATATCTTTACTATCAGTTGTAGATTTATACTGATAATCGCATGTAAATGCTGTATATTAATGATACAAAATTAACTCTTTTTAGAGGTCAAATTGGATTAAGAATTTCAATCATACCATATTCATATGGTAAACTATGCGACGATTATAAAGGATATATCAAAGTAATATGTGGTGGCTCTGAAAAGGTATGAAGCAGAATTTTTAATTTCTTTTTTCTTTCTGAAGTCTGTATATTTTAGTAAATGTACATTTTTCTTTATGTAAGTTAATATATTTGAAAATTCCGTCCTCTGTAAATTTCAGAAAACTAGTATTAGACTTGTTTCAAAATTCTTGAGATCTAATAAATTTGTATGCTAAAAACGAAATTCCATTATAATTAATAATTATGTAGTTTTGTTTGGATATGTATTACACAAACAACCCCTTTACAAAAATATTGTTAATTTATAAAGTAATGTATCATAAATACTTCAATATAATGGAAATTTTATGTATGTGAAAAAAAAAAGTAAAACATAAGTTGTAAAAGGTTATTTCCTTTCTTCGGAAATTAAGTCTTTAATTATTTAACCTGAGGACTAAATAAGAATATGCATATATTAGAATATATTTTCATTTGAATTTTGTAAGTTCTCTTGAAATGCTAACATTAGAATCACTCTGCAATAAGTTATTTAACACAGCAAATATTTTTTTTCATAAAACTGAAATTTTTAATTGTATTCTTAAACTGTACCCTGTATAATTATAAGAATCTGCATTAAAACAAATATAGTTTAAAGGGTCAAAACTTGTGAAAACTGGAATGTCTAAATGAAATTTTAAAAGCTTCTGTTATGAAATCAATAATTTTAGCTAAATATTTCTAATATTATATCTTTTCTTTTCATAGAGTGTATTTATAAAAGTGCTCAAAGATTTGAAAAGGTTAAAAGAGTCATTTAATGATACTGAGAACACTCCAAGTCATAATTCTCAAAGTATTCCTTCAGAAAGGTCGGCTGCAGATAAAACAATTATTTGTTCTACTTCACCCATCTTCATCACTAATATTTGTGAGTTTCCAAAAGAAATAATTTTGAATGCTACAGCCCCTGGAAAAGTATCTGGTAAGAGTTCTGCATTTATTCAATTGATGAAAAAAATTATATTAAATTTAAAATAAAACATTTATATGTTTGACAGTTTGCAATTAAATTACTGTAAATGAAAATTTGAAATATATATACAATGAAAATCATTTAAGGCAAAACTGAGAGGGCAAATATTTTTTTTTATTATTAAAAGTATTTAGTGTAAAAAGATATTGCAAAAAAAACAAACATATATTCAACAAAATTAAGTTTATTAGAGTACATTTTATTTACATAAATGTGTATATATGCATGTATTTAATAAAAACCAATAAAACAAATTGAGTTTTGGGAAAATAATTTGATTTTTCTTTGCATTGTCTTTTTTTAGGATCATATTATCTACAAATTGTTCAATTTGTGCATTTTTTTTAAATTCATTTCACTATTGGAAAATCTCTAAATAACTGTGCTTAATTTTCATGATGTTCCTCATCGGAATGTGCATCAATGATATTTTTTGAGCTTTTAACATACTCCGATATCTCTTTTTCTACCGTGATTGGAACTGTACACACATTATCATTATCAATTGCAATGAATTATTTTGATGATACAGTAGAACAGTCCATTAATACAGAAACTTTCTCAAACATTTCATTAAATGTCTGGTGTTTTTCATATTTTGTTCATTCCCAGAAGGGAAATCTTCTTGTATTGAGCGATTTTCGTTTCATGTTAAGAGAATAAAAATACATGAATATGCATAGTAGTTTGTTGGAACCATTGTACTAAATGGTGTTAACCGATATTTCGTCTTAAGCATTTTTCTGATAAATGTATTTCACTGTATATTAAAAACTGTCACTGGAATCAAAGATGGCACAAAGACATTTTTAACTTATTGCAATTTATCTTGTATATATTTATAAGGCACAACAGGAGTGGACCAAATGAGGAAACATTTTATTTTAATAAGAGACAAAAAGTTTGCAAAAAACTTATGGAAAACTTTAGAAATTAATGACATTTATTCATCTGCAGTCCTTTTATCAATTTTAATTTGACCCAATGATCGGTATATAATTTGTTTCATTGTAAAATTGTTTTAACCCATTTTCTTTTTATAATAAATATTGAACTCTTGGAAAAGTTATAGTTGCAGATATTGTCCATAGTAAAGTTATAACTATTTTGGCTATAATTTACCATTATTTTATGTTTAAATTTTTAGAAATGTTTGTGCTGTGCTAGTTTATTATAACAATTATGTTGGCTAAGTTTAGTAACTGTTTTAGAGGTGAAGAAAAATGACAATTTACTAAGCAAAATATTGCTTACTACATTGTGCAT
Organism: Trichonephila inaurata madagascariensis; assembly: GCA_019973955.1. Classification (NCBI taxonomy): domain Eukaryota; kingdom Metazoa; phylum Arthropoda; class Arachnida; order Araneae; family Nephilidae; genus Trichonephila; species Trichonephila inaurata. Next base: position 149,533 of record BMAV01007172.1, read on the forward strand.
ATTTGTTACAGATACAGTTTCAGATATAACTTTAAAATTTTTTTTTAAATAGGTTTTGATGTGTTTGAATGGAAATATAATACATTTGAGAAAAGATCAAAATCGTTCAGAAAGAGGAGGGCATTTGCCTATTTCTTTGTACTTTTTATTGCACCATTTTGATGACTGCACAATCTTTCATTGTGCTGCCATACTTTGGATTTGCGACTTGATTGTGGTTCAAAATTACGAGGTCCGTAGCCAAAAGCCCTTGTGTAGCTGAACAGTGCAACGTTAATATTCACTCACTCACTTGGATTTGTGACATTGTGTGTGTGGCTTTCACTTCTATGCTCAAAACCAATATTTTAATGTCCTTCCTTTTTATTAGCAAACTGAAATCAGACTAGATTATTCTTCAATGTTTCATAAATTCAAAATTCATTTCAGTTTTGGCATCATATTTTTAGAAATTCAGATAATGCAAAAATAAAATAAAGCATTAAAAACTCAGTTTAGACTACTTAAATAAATTTAACTCATCACTTTTATAACCAACTCCCATTACTTGATTATAAGCAAATCATTTTAAAGTTATTGAAGTGGCCACAATAGCTTAATGGTTTACGTAACAGACTCGTGGCTGGCGTGTCATGAGTTTGAGCCTAGTACAGCTGAAAACTCACCATGCAGAGGTGCTGGATGCACGTTAAATATGTCAAGGCTCAAATGTCCTCCCATTGGTGTGGTGTGAAAGCTAGGAGAGAGGATTCCAGCTCAGTTGTCATCCTTGTCTTTTGGCCATGGTTCAAAATTACGAGGTCCGTCGCCAAAAGCCCTCATGTAACTGAATAGTGGGACATCAATATTTTCTCACTCACTCTTTAAATAATTGAATAACCTTTATTAAATGAAATTACTTATTTTTCTGCATATGTAAAAGTTCTTGCATTTATTTTATTGAAAATTTATTTTATTTTCATTAACTGCATTCATGTAAATTCCAAATTAAGATTATCTATGTATTTTTTAAAGTAAGATTGTACTTTTTAATGCTTTTGTTAAAACTTATTTTAAAACAAGAATGCCATTGTGTGAATGCTCTTTTAAACAAGTCACTAAGACCATCTAAACAGAAATAATTTATAATTATCAGGATTTTATTATTATTATAAATATGAAATAGTCTATATCCAAATGAATAAATATCTTTAAAATAGATGTGGTTGCATAATTGTGAGTGATTTTTTTTTAACTCTTCATTGAATTTAACTACGTACAAATTCTATTGTGTGTAAGAGAGAATTAATTATAACTAAATTGTTCTAAGGCTAATATTTCTTATTGAGATAAATATAGTAATATTAATTCATCGTATAATGGATGGGATAGTTTACATATTTATAAATAATGACATTTATTTTTAGAAACTACTCTCACTGTTCAAAATCAGGAAAAGCACTCTGTTGAATGGGACATCCATCCATTTTCTATGTTATTCGCTGAGGTAATAAATTATTTTATTCACACATAGTATGCTTTTCCTTATTTTTTTATGCATATATTTTTAACAGGAAAAAAATTAGAATTTTGAAATATGTTGCTTGTAAAACATCTTTTTTTTTTTAAAAAAAAATTTTGATTTTAAAACTGATTAAACAGAGAAAAAAATGCTTGTTAAAGTCGCCTAATAGGTTTTGCATTGATCTGGATTTAAAAATAAGATGTTTTTACGCAATTCAAATGTATCTTCCCCCCTCCAATAAATATTCTTCTATAATTAAATTTTAAAATTAGGATATTTTTTATGTTATATTTTACACTTAATCCTAACTAAAATCAAAGAATGATGAATTAAGTTCTAATTTTACAGCTTGAATATTTGTTTTAGGCTTTCCTAATTGCCATCAATGGAAGCAAGAATTTAAAAAATTATTATATTTCATAAAGTGACATATTTTTTAGTAAAAAGCAGGATGATCAATAATTAAACTCATTTATAGTATAAAATATTCTATTTATCGTTTTTATTTCATATTTTTTTTATTGTAACATGCTTATATTATAACAATTATTCTTAAAACTGACCTATGTTCAGAAAATTTACTGTATATCATTAAACTTACTGTATTGTCCATAATTATGTGGCAACAGGTAATCATGATCGCGAATTAGTGACCTGCATTTTGCTGTCAAGTCCTGTGCCACTAAAGACCCTAAGTTTGGAGAAAGGGGCACCAACATTATGGTGTCATCTTGATGACTTGACCATGGTTCAAAATTATGAAATTCATCTACAATAGTCTTCATGTTTCTTTGTAGTGATATTAATAATCAATCCAGTGTCAAAGATCATTGAAAACTCCTGTCTTTAAGGCTGTTTTCGGCTAATGTTAAAGTATAGGACCCGAATCCAGAATATTTTTTCAGATATAAAAGTACTCAAACATTAATATTATATTCTGGCTTCACTATCCTGTAGAGAATCGCTTATTTTATCAGAGTTCGTGCATTTATTCTATTATAAAATGTGTTACGCATTTTTTCTCCTATACCGTAATGCTAAATGAGCTATCCCTTTACATGTTAAAAGGAAAAACTAATTATTTATGAAATATTTTGAAATTTTAAAAACACTATATTATAAATGAATGCATGAGTTACAATGTCAAATTTTTATAAAAATCGAAGTCTTATCTGTCCAAAAATGTGCTTTGCGTAAAGTTCACGCTCTTGTGTATACAGTGAAAATGCCTTAAAAAGAGCAGGTAGATTTTAAATCATTATCTGAACTTTCACCACTGAACAATTCGATAAAAATTGTCTTCATTCCTGAAAAAAGTTCATGCAATTATAATATAATAGAAATTATATAATTCTGGAGTATTATCATAATGTGTGAAGTGTTATCATAAAAATCAGTTTATTATTTTTATTTTATTATTAATTTCAAAAGGCTGTGCTTATTTTCTACTATGCTTATATAATAATATAAAGTAATTGTTCCTTTTTTCTTACTATATTTTAATCATATTTCAGCGTTTGGAAGATACTTTATATTTTGCAAATGTTTTACAAATTCTGCCATCATCAGGAACCTTGCAAATGATGGAAAAGACAAATATTGTTATAAAATTTATGCCAACAAGTCCAGATTGCTTCTTTCGCTTTTTTGAATTATCGCTGAATTTTTCAAATGGTCAAAAACAAAATTGCAATTTCAAGATCAGTGGTGTGAGTAAATTTTAATATTTTTTTTTTATAAATTTAATTTGATAGAAAAACGAATTTATGTCCATAAGAGAATCAAAGGTCACACAATATTCTTATTTTATATTTTCATGATTTATAAAGTTAAATAATTGAAGTTTTAATTCTTTTTCACTGAGTGACAAAAAGGTATATGTACATTACACGGAATCTAATAAAACCTTTTTTTTTCCTTCATAAGTATACATTATTAAAAGTGTGTAATTTTTAATGATTTTGTTGTTGAAAAATTTTAAGACTTATGTACTTATATATATTTGTATTTTTAGTCTAGTTTTTGCCTGACAGAGAGTGCTGAAATGGAAAAGCCTCCTACTGTTGCACAACAGTCTAAGAAAAAGTTAGTCACATACATTTGTTCCTTAAAATTAAATTATAATCAATAAGTGAACTTGTACAGTATACCTAAAATGAAAACAGAAAAAAAATCCTTTATTTTTTTTAAAAATAAAGTCTATTTTAATAATTAAAATAAAAATAATAATTAAAATAAAGACTATTGTCTATTTCTTTCAATCTTTATTTAATTTCATGTTTTTTGTTCTGTCATCAATAAACTCGTATTCATTCCTTGCAGATCAAGAACTGATATTTATGTTGAAAATGAAATTTATGAATTTCCAAATACAACAGTTGGTCAAAACAATACGCTTTTTGTGACAGTAAAAAATCCTTCTTCACAGGATGTCAAAGTATTTATAAGTTTTTACCGTGCTTATACTTAAATATACAAACTATGTGGCAATAGAAGTTACTATTTTATTTATAATTATCAGTTATATATAATTGGTTTTCTAAAATAAGAAATTTTAAAATCTAAACAATTTTGTCTTTAGGTTTTTTTAATACTAAATTTGTATTCACACTGTTTCTTTCTCTCTTAATGGCTACATAAATCTCATTTCAAGTGTAGTACTTGTACTAATATTGAGATTAAAATGTAGACTATTTAATACATCTGTAGATGCAATTTGTGCTATGATTATTTTAATAATTAGAATACTATTACTATACAATAATCTTACATACTTTTAAGTTTATTTTTTAAAATCCCAGGAATGAAATACAAATGTTAATGGAAGAATTTGGGTTTGAATTGTGTTAGATACAGTATTTAAGTCATGTAAAAAAAAAAAAAAAAACCTGTGTATACAATTTTTGATTAAGCATTTTTCTAATTAAACATAAAGTATAATTTTGATTATAACGAAAAAAAATTTCCTTGTTTATCAATATATTCTGTGAAAATCTTTAGTTTTTTTTCTTCTTTTTAATATATTTATAATTTTTATCCTTAAAAATCATAAAATTTAATAGACTAAAACTTGATGTCCCAAATTTAATCTATTATACAGAGTTATTCATTATCTCCACCAAGGTTTCAAAGTGCTATAGTGAAAAAAAATTGAGAGAAACGCAAAAAAAAAAAAAACCTTTAAAAGAATACAGAAACTATTCAAGTTTTATTTACATACCTTACAGGTGTTCTAAGCCTAAAACTTGGGTTGTACGGCATATATCAACGCAATAGTCCAGTTCCTGGCATACTCCACTCAATATGGTACTATCAATGTTATTGACAGCATATGTTATCCTTTCAGTGTTATCTGAAAATTTACATAAGACCAAGTTTTTGTACCCCTTTTGCCGCATAATGCAGCAGTACTTCATGAAAGGATAACATGCTCTGCCAGTTGTGTTGATAGTACCATGCTGAGTGGAGTGTGGTGGGAACTAGACTATCCCATTGATGTATGCTGTGTAACCAAAGTTTCACACATATAACATTTGGAAGATATTTAAATAAAACTTGCTGTATTTGTCTTAGTTTTTTTTTTACTATAATGTTTATAAACCTTGGAGGGAATTTTGAATAGGCCAGTATAATTTAATCTTGATGTCCAATTTAAATATATCTGTATGCCTACTGAAAGTTAAAATATTTTACATATATATATATATGTTTTTATTTCAGTTGAATATTACCAAACCACAAATACCTTTTATTGTGCATCAATCTTCAGTTTTAGTGAGGTAAGTTGAAATTTTGATAATTCTTAATACATTAGATATCATGAAAAAAGTTACTTTCTGAAATAAATATTCATAAATTATAATTTCCATATTAATTTTTAACATGAGGCATCATAATGAATTTATCTTGTTAGAAAACCTGATGAGTTATGATTTGAAGTGTAAGATGCTTAGTTCATTTTTTATTAACTACTTTTTTCCAAAATGTCTATGAACTTTTTATGATTTTTAAAAGCTTAAAGTGACCCAAGAACTAGCATGAAGTGAATCATTCACTTATTTAGTATACATTGTTTTATTTTTGATGGATTGAATATAATAAAATAATTCAAGATAAATATAAAAACAGCAATTATCAGAATTCTATCAATATAGAGAGAAATCAAATTTTGGTACTTTTTTCAATTTATTTTCTAAAAGTTAGAATTGAGGGAAATGAGTATTACTATTATTGAAAATTGATAAAAGTATACCTGTATACATTTTTGAAAATATTATTACAATCTAATGCTGATATGTACAAGGCACATCCAAAAAGTAAGTTTCTCTATTTTTTTTTAAAAAAAACTCACATTTTCAGGAACATATTTATTGGCAACAATGTTTCAGCTATTTTTCAACATAGCCACCACCAGAATTGAGACACTTGTCGAATCATGGGATCAACTTTTGTATCACTCTGTTGAAGAACTCTGCCGCCTGTGAATGGAACCAGCGTGTGACAGACATCTTCAGCTCTTCGTCGCTGCCAAAACGTTCACCAGAGGACAGGAATTTCTTGAGGTGCAAGAAAACATGAAAATCACTGGGAGCAAGATCAGAGCTGTAGGGGGATGATCAAACAACTCCCAGCCAAATTCCATCAAAACAGCTGCTGTGCGTTGGGCCGTACGTAGACGAGCATTGTCATGGAGGAGCATACCTGCATTAAGCATTCCATGCCTCTTGTTTTGAATGACACTTCACAATTTCCGCAGTGTTTCACATTAACGGTTAATGTTTACTGTTTCACCACGTGGAAGGAAGTCGAGCAGAATGCCTTTCCTATCCCAGAACACTGTGCATCACATCCGTGCACAACGTCTGTTTGAATTTCGTCCTGATCGGAGATCCACTATGCCACCAATGCAATGACTTACGTTTGGTTTCCGGGATGAAGTGCGAAATCCAAGTCCCATTGCCCATGATGATCCTGTCGAGAAACTTGTCTCCGTCATTGTGATACTGTTGCAGAAATGTCAGTGCTGCTCCTAAACGTTGAATTTTGTGTTTGGGTGTCAGGTTTTTCGGCACACAATTTTTTTAACAGCAGGGGCTTAGTGACAATCTCATGTAACAAGGATTGTGATATCTGCTGAAATTGGCTGCTCAGCTCGACGGTTCTCCATCACATGCTGCCGCACAAGATCAACATTGATGAGGGACGGTCACCCACTGCGCTCTTCATCATGGACACTTTTGACGACCCTTGGAAAACTGCCTACAGTGATGCACCATCTGCTTACTTATGATGTTCGGCCCATAGACTTGACAATGAATTTCAATAGACGCAATGCTTTGTGCATTCAAGAACTTTATCACAGACCGAATTTCGCAGGTGGTGGGAGAAGGAATAAAAGTTTCCATTTTGGACCACTGCTACCACGCTATGGGCACGAGGTGGGACCTGTCTGGTATATGATAGATACGTCATAGATCTGTTATGCATGTGCAATTGACACGTCTAATTACTTTAAAGGAGAAAACATTGGGAAACTTACTTTCTAGATGTGCCTCGTATTTGAAAAGTATAATTTAAGTTTTAATTGTGTATGTATTTATAATAAATTTCTCTTTTAGATCAAAGAAGTTTTTAAAAATTCCAGTCACTTTTAAACCAATTAAAAGTATGAAAGTACCAAGTAAACTGTATGAGGATGTTTTAGAGTTAAAATCAGAAGATGGATATGAATTTATAATCAAGTTGAAAGGTTTTTGTAATAAGGAAAATTAGTTTTATTTATTTTTATATTGCAAGATTTTATATTTGTATAAATAAATTTTTATAAGTCATTTTAATTTTTTTGCTTTTATTTCTTTAAAATAGAATGAAATAATATGATTACAATGGGAAAACTAAAAGTATTTTTACGTTGCAGCCAAAATTAGGGTTTCATACACATTCTTTATCTCAAGGCTTAATTTTTATGTTGGAAATTAAATTGCTTACTTTAAAACTAAGATTCACAAAAATGTAAAATCATGGAATTTTTTAGACAAATGGAACAAACGTTCTCAAGAGTTTTGTTAATGATTTATATACAAACAGATATCATATCCTCTCTGGACCTTAATTTATAACTACTAAAATAAATCTTAATCATATAGTGGTATAAATTAACTGTTTGTAAAAAGTTTCCAATTTCTGTTTTTACATAATCAAAAAATTTGATTTAATCATTCTAAATTTCATAATATTTTGAAAGAGCACAATCACACTCTTTTGATCATTGAAAAAATTATTAAAAATGCTTAATTCATTATAATTGTCAGTCTTGGCCAAATGCACCGTTTTTTTCAACACAAAATCCGAAGAGTGGCTCGTAATATGCAAAGGGTAAGTGGAGGGTACTCTATCTACAAAATAAAATATAAACCTATTTCAGTTTAAAATGGACTAATACACCTATCATTTAGCAGAAAATACTGTACTGGGTATACTTTTAAAAAGATCAGTGTAACACTTTGGATAAAATATTTTGTTACAATTCAGTTTGAAGAACTTGCAAATATAATATTAATCTAGCTTTTTCATATTGTATTAGCTTAAATTTTTTTTTTGAACATGTAATTTTAACAAAAGACATCTCCAATAAAAAGGAATTGGGTAATTTTATTCTTTCAAGTCAAAATCACAAAACATAGTAGAAAATTTCCATAATTTAAGGCACATTGACTGCGGACTTTGCAACATATATTAGAAATTAATTTGTACATAATTATTTTTAAATAAGACATGTAATTATAATAAACTAAGGTAAGTTTATACAAAAACAATAAATATAAACACAGCAATAAATATCGAAAGAAACATTAAGTTATATATATCTATAAAACTCCATATACCACAATATTTTAAAATTCATCAAAGGCAATTTTTACATACTTATGAGTATATAAAATATGAATTAATACTCGATACATTCCTAAATTATCTTATGTTCTTAACTGTAGGGGCTTGAAAAGTATTTTAATCTCTTGATGCTTTAACACTTGGTTCATGACAGTATACTGTACAAATCTGAAATAATGATTTTATTTAAAAGTATCAATCTTCAATATGGACTTTTTCTATAATTGTAAAAATTTGCCACTGTACATAAGACTACAGCTTAATTCATTCAAAATGTATAGCAGAATATACCATTATCCATGTAACCTAAAAGAAAAAAAAAATATTTGTTAACATTTTTGAAAATGCAAACATTACTAATACAAAGTAATTAAATCTACTGTATTTATTGTGAAAAAGCCAATTGTGAGTATCTTACACATCACAGAACTCTAAAATGAGCCTTGCTATAGAAAGTATACAATTTTTTTTCTTCTGTAACATACAATTCTGAGAATTACAGTTTACATTAACAGAATTTGGCTCTGACATTCTCAATAAAATTCAAATGTCACAATTTGGTAGTGGGAACTGCCACTAATGAAATGGCTTCCACTCTTGGGGATTTGCCATGTCTGCAAATGGCTTGGCTGCCAAAATGCAGCCCATTTGAAACATTACACAACTTTCTTCAATTTGCACATGCTTATCTATAACATTTATTTCCGTAATACATCTCTCTTCCCAGTTATAAAAAAAACCCTGATTACATAAAAATGGGAATGTGTGGCTAACAACTACGGTCAATCTCTCAAAGATTGTATTAATTTTAGAAGCCAAACTGCCTTCAACTACTCGGCAAAAAACCAGAAACCTTTGGTCAGTTCATCAGAATACTTAAGTAAGCAAGTCATTTTAACTGAATCATTAAAACATAAATAGGAAACAAGTGCGGGTTGTGCAAATTTTGCGTTGCCCATGGAGGATACGCAGCCAAAGGAGGTTAACCCTCTCGCAACAAAGATGTAGCAAAATTTGTGCAACCATGCAACCGGTATTGATCTTGTTTAAGTTTTTATTTATGCTTTTAAGTCTATATTTTAAAATAAACTTACAAATTTTTTTTTTTGTATATTTTAACTCTAAAATGTAGATTTGAAATACGAAGTAAAACCATACACAATTTTTTAACCTTTGAAATTTAACCCTCCCGCTGCGTAGTTATTTTATCAAAGATTTAAAACATCAAGTGCCTAGTTTATGTAAAAAGCAGTATTAATGTTCAGAATCATAAGTAGATCAATAATTTTATAAACTGATTTCACAAAAAAACTTACTGTAGGCATTTGATGAATCTTGTAATTTTGAACCATGGTCAAATGACAAAGATGGCACTCGGCTCTCTGAACTTCCACGTTAGGCTGAAGGGAGGACTTGGAGCCTTGATAAATTTAATGTGCATTGTCCCCTTTACATGGTGGGTCTTCAGTGACACTAGAACTCAAACGTGTGACATGCTGGCTACAAATTCATGACCATAACTACAATACCTGTACCACAGGTAAAAGATGATCTAGCACTTTTAATTCTTACACTATGGGAAGATTTTACAGTTGAATTTTACATAGATTATTATACAATAGTACCCATTATTCTGCATAAATGATCTTTAGAAAAATCAGGACACGAATTTACAAACTGACTAGAACATTGCCAGGCATGAAATTCACACTTACATACATTCGATTACTATTGTAACTGCTCTGAATAAATTTAATTTTAATAACTATCAAGCAAATTCACAATTAATACAATGCCAAGTACACAAACTATACAAATAAATTTCATTCACAAAACAAATCCTAAAACTGAAAAGATAAACATGAAGTGAAAAAGAAATCTTACTAGAAAACTTGCAAATGATGTCATGAAACCTTCTTTAAGAAGTTCCCAAATTCCACCAAAGTCTTCATCATCTATCTTCTGAAAAGCTGATGTGTATACATATAAAGTGATGACATTTAACAAACAAAACCTATAATATAAAAAACATTGTAATAACCAAAATGCTTGATTTTAAAAACTTTATGGAAAGTAACTTTTAGAATTTTAATATGTGCACATTAAAAAAAAAATTAAGAAAAATTAATCCTTAAGATTTTTGAAATTCTATCAGATATTAATGTAATTAGATTTACCTATTTTTGAATTAAGGCTTCTATTGGTTCAAAATTATGAAAAGTACTTCAATTTTTTTTAAAAAAATGTATTGCAAATTTTATTTAAAAAGGACTTTCTGACAAAGTGAAATGGAATATTTGAATATTTTTTTTTATATAAGAGAATATTTTCACCTCAGCTGTACATTCAATTATTTTGTATTAGTCAATTTTTTTCTATTATATAAATGATTTTTGTAAAAATTAAAAATGTCAGTGGTAAGATTTTGGTAACATCTAGAAGCAACAAAGCTTTACTAAAAAATTTTGTGAAATAGGGATATCAGATTTGGACACAGAAAATAAGATTTAATAAATGAAAAACATGAAAGAAAAAAACAACTATCAATAGAGGATTGAATAATAAAAGACAAATGCAATTTCTTAAAATATTTTTAAGAGTTAATTCATAACAAACTGAAAGAAAATTTATAAATTATTGCTCAATTTATAACATCGCCGAAATATATATGTCTTGCTCAGCTGGTGCGTAAACTGCCAGTGGTGTGTATATATGCCTTTCGGAAGTACAATCCCTTGTGTTGCACTGATATCTGTAAAAACTATTCCCAAGGCCTTAGAATGCAATAAAATGACGACAATGTTTAAGAGGCATTTGCTTTTTAATGACTTTTCTTTAACTCCAATACACTGCTTAACTACCTGCACCTGTGTAAAAAACTACGACATTGAGGAGTGGTTTGCTTAACTTTTCCTCAGCAGTTAAGGGGTTAATATAGTAACTCATGATTCATTCAATCTACAGTACAGTAACTAAGCATCTTGAACAGCACATGTTAGTGGGGTTGCATTGTATATAACAAATTAATTTTAGTATTAACTTAATATTTTTAAATTTCTTAGATACTTCAAAATCTGTACATTACTCTTTCATATTATAGAAATTAAGGGATTTTTATAAAAAAAATCAATTTTAGTACTAAATTTATTTATTTTTTTTATTGTATAGTTTAATTTTATTTCAGCTAAGCAATATAGTCAAATAAAGGGAAAGGTATATACCTTGAAACTATTTAACCCAGTCATCTTAGTCTTAAGTTAAGAATTTTTTAGCTGTTCTATTACTTTGGCTATTTTACTTTGTCCAGGATTATTTTCTTGCCCTTTGATTGGCTTTAAGTTAGAATTAAAGTAATCTAGTATGATACAGAATAATCTTTCAGACTCATTGGAAATAAAAAAAATGGTGTTTGACAGGGAGATGCACTAGCGTGCCATCTTTAATTTAGCATTAGAAAAAGTGGCAAGAGATTCCAACATCAATACCAGAGGAAATATCTTTAATAAATCAATACAATTGTTGGCTTTTGCTGATGACATCGATATTATTGCTCGAACACTCACCTCACTAAGACAAGCCTTCTTATCTTTAGAGAAAGAGGCCCTCAGGATGGGACTGAGAATAAGACCGGTAAAATCTTAAGAGAGCCCACACCCTTGGCGACAAAACGAAAAAAGAGCCAAGCCAGAACGAGATGGCGCCAAGCGAATACAGAGAGATAAGGTGGATGCTTAATGAAAATATATGTAAACAATACAGAAATTAAACATTTAAGGTAAAAAAAATATAAAAACAGCACTTACTTTCTTACTGCTAATCTTTTTCGAGTGGAGGGTACAGCATAACAACAGATTATAAAAAAGTCTTGAAGGTCTCATCGCTAAGTGAATGACCGTGTGAGCGCCCCCATTTTTATTCTGCAAGGTAATGGTTGAACATACTTTCAACGTGGCTGGTGCAATTTCGAAGAAAGCGTTTTATTGTCGATCATGTAACATCATGCCGATCGTTACATTTAGGACATTCATAACTCTAAGCAATCAATCCTTCCTTCATACACTATTCTATCAATTCTTTCTAACTTTTCGCATTCAATAAAGTAAAAAATTCCAAGATATATTCCTTCACACACGCAACCATTCCAGCCCGGTTCCCCCAAACAAAGTGAAATTCGAAATGCCCGCCGACAAAATACGAAATTTCTAGAAATAGTTAGGTTTACCATATCTAGTGTATCAAAGTAGGGTTACC
>BMAV01007172.1:187061-226666 GCA_019973955.1 Trichonephila inaurata madagascariensis
TTTCTAGATTCACCAAGTTTGAAATTCTCTGTTACACTTACTATCTTGCAATTTTTGCTCTTTCGCTGAACTAGCCATATTAAATAAGTTAAAAATCGTAAATATAACACAAATAAACTTTAAAATATAGTTGTGTCAACAAAATTGACTCTGCTATGCGTAGACAAATTTTGCATCCTAAGCAACTGTAGTCCACTACGTAACTAAGGCAAGACAATGACAAACTAGGTTCTCATGACGACTCGCGTTTTTTCGTAATACTTCACAGTGAACTTTGTTATTTTGAAATAAAATGCAAATTATTTTGATCACTGGCGTGCCCAAAATATTGCCATTGATGGCACGCGTGCTACTGGTTCGCCATCCCTGCCCTAGATGATTAGTAAAAGGGCGTGGAGAGGACTCGTTACGGATTAATCAAAAGCATAATTTTGCCTTTTAAAATTTTGCTCTAAGGCTGAAATAGAAGTAGAAAAAGAAAATGAAATATCTCTTTATAAAAAAAAGTGTACTATTTTTGTCTTATTGGCAATACAACTGAAAAAGCCTTGTGGTAAGTAGTATTTACCCGCTAATTAAAAGTAAAGAAAAAGTGAAATTCGTTTAACGTGAAAACGCTTAAGATGAAATAATACATCGGTCCCGACAAACTACTATGTATTTTCTTACATTTTTTTCTCTCAAAAAGGATTTCCCTTAGAATGTACAATATACGGAAAACACCGGCGGATTGGACTGTCCTACTGTGTCACCCGAAGAATTCGTTGTACTAGATGATGCCAATGTGTGTACAGTCCCAATCATGGTAGACGAAGACATTTTGGAGTTTGTTCAAAGCTCAAAAAGTATCATTAATTCAGATTCCAACGACTAATATGAAATCCCCCTGTTCCCATATCATCCGAAATGTGGAACATTATGAACAGTATGAGCAAAGATTTAGACGCGCATTCCAATGGTGAAATGAACAACTAAATGGACGACATTGAACAATTTTTTGATAATTTGATGCTAAAAAAGGCAATGCAATGAAAAATATCAGATTATTTTCCAAAAACTCAATGTTTTGTTTTTCAAAAGAAACTTTAAAATCTTGTTACATTTCTATAGGTTCTTGTGAATGGTTTTGTTTCATTGATTTTTATTAAGTACATGCATATATACATATCTATGTAAATAAAATAAATTCTAATAAACTTAATTTCGTTGATATATAGGATATTGCAATATCCTTTAACACGAAAAATATTTCAGTCTCTTCAGCTTCGTGTTAAGCGATTTTCACTGTATTGTAATTATCTTCTATTAAATGATTAATATACCACTTAACCCAAAGAACATTATATGCTATATTTTAGATCCCAAAAATGAAACAGAGATTGAGAAACATAGGGTAGATTGGCTCTATAATATTAACTAAAAGACACTATTCTAATAATATTAATCATGAAAATCTCTTTTATGCTGATGTGAAATATTTTTCATTCGTCTATGAATTAAAGCTATGAGTGCAGTTCAAAAAACATTTTATCAGAATGGACTAAATTCATGTGACTATGACGTCACATGATAACTGAGTCACGTGTTTCAGCCAATCGGTTCATAAATTAATGCGACGTCATAATTACATCATAAATGTAATTCCGCGTTTCCAGCCAATGAGGTTGATTCATGTGACGTCATAGTCACATGATAGTGAAAGCCACGTGATTCTAGCCAATCAATTCAAAAACTCATGTGACGTCATAGTCACACGATAGAAACTATCTTGTGTTTCCAACTAATCAGTTCACGCGCTCCGGTGTTGCCAAGTTTTGCTCTTTGCCGAAACTTTCTCTTACAAAGTACATATGTATACAAAATGCATTTTATTTAAAAGTATAAGCATAAAATACGACTTTTTTTTAATTTAAAAAAATCTTTTTGAAGAAATTTTTTTTCCTAACATTTAAACATCTTTAACCAAATATGAAATTTGAAATTTTATCTAAGTTTTACAAATAGAAAAAGTACAATTAGTGTAATGTTTGTTTTGAATTCAATGGAAAACACGTGTTTGTTTTTATCATGTGACTTCATGAATCAAGCCCATTAGTTCATGTGCTTCACTGTTGCCAACTTTTGCTTTTTGCCGAAACTTTCTTTTAAAAAGTACATATTTCTCAACGATATAAAAATGCACATAGTTAAACAAAATGTATTTTATTTTTAAAATTACTGTTTATTTTATGTTTTTTTTTTTTTTTTTTTTAAATTTTGAAAACTGTTTGAAGAATTTAAACACGTGAACTTTTTACACTGTCATCAAATTTTAAATGTTATCTAAACTTTACAAGTTGAACAACGAGTATGTCAATTTTTAATCAATGGAAAACACGTGATTGCTTTTATCATGTGACCATCATGAATTTAGTCCATTCGTATGATGTTGGAAAGTTGGACAACATGTTATTATCCTACGCCTGTCTGCTGCGTTTCTGTCATCATTCGATGAGCAGCCCAGTATAGTGATAAAAAGTGTAAAAACAAGAGTAACATCTTTACTTTGGCTTAATATAAATTGTTAGCCAAAAACTTAAAAACTTCAGGGCAATTTTTTAGTTGGTCTCCATCCATATCACCATGATGGCACAAAGGAGCACAAGTTGAATCCTATTCGGTGTAAATGCTTTTGTAGGTAAAAAGTCATGCCCAGTTGCCATCCTATAACATAGCAGCCTTAGGCGTGCTATTATATGGTGCAGGATAGGTACGTAGCTATCGCCGTATCAACGATACGGGACCTCAAGCTACAGGGCCCTAACATGTGTAACTACAGTCCCCACTGACAGGGCTTTCATATCTGAAAAAAAAGGGCCCTGAAAGAATTTTGATACAGGGCCCACTCAAAACTTGCTACGCAGTGGTGCAGGAGCAGCTTATTAGAGTTGTTACGTTACAAAAATTGAAACATCTTATCCCAATAAATATTTATTTGTATCAGTTTACATTAGTTAAAAATTTACAGGGTTGATTTGGTAAATTATTACTCGTTCATTATGTTCTATTTCAGCTGATAATTTTTTGTAGGTATTTTAAAGACACGTTTTTGTATTCAATAACGTGTAAATATAGGGGTTTTTTTTTTTTGTTTTTTTGCTGTTTTGTTGATTATTACTGATATACTTTTGTGTTTAAGTGAATAGTTAAAACTGTGTTGTTTTTTTCCCCCTATGCCTTAAAATGAGTATGTCAAGTTAGCTCATCGGAGTTTTCACCATGTGGAAATCCGATATGAAAGTGGGTTGGCCGTGATAATCGAGAGGTCATTATCGCGATCGGCTTTGTTTCTATCGAATTGTGGGTTCGAGTTTTGGTACCATCTAAAGACTGGACGTGTACAGGCTCTAATGCACGTTAAATTCAGATCGTGACGTGGTGTGAAAGCTTGGAGGGTAGGCGCCAACTCAGGTGTCCACGTCTCTTTCCGTGGTTTAAAAGTCCTTGTTCTGTCGCCAGTAGCCCTCGTGTTGCCTCGTAAAGCGACGTTAATAAACAATCGATATTTCGGCTGGGAGGCTTAGAGGTAGCGTGCCTGCTTCGTAAGCCCAAGATTGCGGGTTCGATTCCGTATCCGTGGTAGCCTAGTGGTCGAGGTATCGGAGCTTGGCTGGCAAGTCACGAGTTCGAGCCCAGTACCTCTAAAGACCCACCGTGTAGGGGAGCGATGCACGTTAAATCAGTCGAAAGCTCAAACGTCCTCCCTTTGGTGTGGTGTGGTAGTTAGGAGAGGGGGTGCCAGCTCAGATATCGTCCACGTCACTTGACCATGGTTCAAAATTATGTCGTCCGTCGTCAAAAGCCCTCGTGTAGCTGAACAGTGTGGCGTTAATATTCACTCACTCACTCACCCACGCGGGTTCGATTCCAGCTGGAGTCAATAGATTTTTCTGGGTGCGAAAAACGTAGGTAAGCATGTCATATGATTATGTGGCATGTAAAAGATCCCTTGAGTATCAATTTGGCTCTGGAAACTCTCGGCAGTATTTAGCATCCGACGAGAGCTTCACTGGAATAAATTCACGCGTCGAAATTTGGTAACGAATTCCGCCACTAGATGGTGCTCCCATAAAATGGCTTTCACACCTAGGAAATTGTGTCTGGAAAGATTTCTTTACTAAAATGCAGCCCATTGGGGAAAAAATAAATAATAATAGTCACATGAATAGCAATGAGATGATTCGTTGGAAGTCTTTTTAACTGAAATGACCAAACAATTTATTTACAGTTGAATTTAATGAATTTCTAGAATTAAATGAAGTTATATATACATTAAAAACTCTCTCTTCTGTGAAAATTCATTTATGCAGCGTATAAATGTCTCCTGTTTCAGAAGCAATGATGTCAATCCGACAAGTGTAAATTGTAATCGCATCCAGAATTATTGCATCTATTATCTGATCAAGGAAGATATCAGAATAAATCTTAAATGTAGATAACATTGTTTGTTTTTTTAGTACAAATGTACTCGAAAGATATAGATTTCGCATGTTTGGATGATAGTATAGATTAAATTATTTTCAAATATATGTAAAAATATGAACCATTTGAACGAAATATTTTTTCATTGTATTGCCGCTGATAAAAGAACTGATAATTATGAAGCAAGTTTTTTAAAGCCCAAGTTGGAATATGGTCATAGATGTTTTCTAAATATATTTCGCCATGAAATTTCGTAGCTTACGTATTCATATTTTCTTGCGCAATTGAAAAACACGTTATTCTCGATTGCGCTAATGGCTTGTAACTTGAAGTCAGATTAATTGAGCATAGAAAAATGATCTTTTAAAACTTCCTTAAGCCTTCTCTAGAAAGAAGTTTTGTCTTTAGTTGTGGGTGATTTCAATTTTGTTACGCAACGCTCTTCACCGAATATTTTATGTCTGTTTGTTTATTTTTTCAATTTCATATTTTGATTTTAATAATGGAATAAAGATTTTGAGTATAGGAATTATTTATTACATTTTAACTCTTGTATGTTTTGTTTCACAGTTTTATACATTCGTATTTTCGAATCCTTTTACAAATCATTTTTTAAAATGATTTTGCAAAAAAAAAACTCATTTTTTTTTTATTATCTGTTATTAATACGTGTAAATTATACATTCTTTATTTTTTGTTATTAATTTGTAGGCTATTAAACAAGTCGATTGGAACCTTTTATACGTTTTTTAAAAATTAAAAAATATTGTGTGATTCGGTGGCAACTTATTTTTTAGATATAATTAGGAAGTTAATCTTTTTAATTATATTATATATAATTTCTCCACACATTCTTTAAAAAAAAATACTGTACTTTATTTTTAAAATCTCAATATGATTATTTAACAAATTTGTTTTCTTATTTTTAATCAAACTTTTAGAATTTATTGAACCAACCACATCTCTCTAAATTTTACATATTCTTAAATCATTTCTCCTTTTTGAAAGCTACTGTATTCATGTTGTAAAAAATCTGTCTGGTTATTTGACATTAAAAAAAAACTGACCATGTAATCATGAAAATTTTCCGAAACGGAATTTAGAACTCGAGGGGAAAAAAAGTTTAGTACATAAAGAGGGAGAAAAAAAAGAAACTGGAGCATCTTTGGAAACATTAAAAAACAGTCATGCAGTTCCATTAAATAATGAAGGTTATGTACATTGCGTGCCCTTTCCTTCTTTATTATTTATTATAATTTAATGTTTAGCATTACTGTGTAGGAAGGTCGTATGAATGGTTTTTCCGCTAATTGCCGAGCTGGTGCATTTATTATTTTTTCCTCCTTACAATTTCTGCTTAGGAATGCTTCTGTTTTATGTATTGTTCCATTAAAATAGATAGGTAGCTAGAATGTATCCGGTATTGTTTATTTAAACCTTTTTTATTTATTTATTTATTCGCGTTTCTCACTCTTTTGAATATTTATTCGTAATCTTTTATCTTACCGGCGTCTACAAATTCTAAATACGTGTATTAGGCAATGAAAAGCAACTCGTATCCAATCGGGATTTTGTTTGCCATACTGAAATGCAATGTCAGATGTTGAAATTCTCATTGTTGTATATTGATTCACAGAACACAAATGTACTAACCGGCTGGAATTTCTTTTTCTACAACCATTTTAAACGGGATTATTAGTCTAAATATAAAGACATGAGTCATTTTTTTGAAAGCTCTGGAAAGATTTTCTGAGAGATAGTTTTAAATAATAATAATTATTGGTGTAATATTCATTGTGATTGCTTATATTTTAAACTCTTTTCAGTTAATGCATGCATTTTTGGATATCTTCAAAAGAAGCTGTAGAAAAAAAAGTGCGAGTTTCTTTTGTTTTTATCTTAGTGACTGACTGCATTCAGAACTATAAAATTGTTAAATATACATATAAAATTGTTTTAAGAATATTATTGCAAGAAAAAATTGTTTGATCACAATTTTTTTTGGCAAAAAAGGACATTTTTTAAACGTTTTCCTTTTATGAAAAATGCTTCTAAAAAGTAACACTTTGCCCATGTGTAGCTAGAACTTCTATACGAGAGTTGAACTGTGGGAGTTCCCATTATTTTTTGAGTTACGATCAATTGTAATAATAACAAGTGTTTTTTGTTAAAATTTATCTGCTCTCTGATATACTAAAATATGAAAAATCCATTTCTAAGTTTTTCATTTTAAATATCCTAGTTCAATCCCTGTACACAGAAGTCCAATGTTTTTTCAGGCAAAGTATTAATATTTTTGAAACATTTTTCAAGAAAGGATGTTATTTTTCATCATTTTTTGCTAAAAAATTGCATTTAAGGGATTTTGATTCTTGTAATAATATTCCAAAGACAATTTTTATGTTTATTATAATTCAACTGACACTAAATATCCAAAAAAAAATATCCATTTATACGCTTTTTCAAAATTACAGCTTGCATCATGTACAGCAGGGGTGTCAAACTTGCTGTCCGACCGGTATATCGGCTCACAATGATATATTGTAAAATATGAAAATTTTTCTCCCAAAATAGCAAAGATAATAACAGAGAAGAGATGTCAGGACGTAAACATTAAATTTTTCTTGTTCTTTTATATATGTTTGTTATAATGTATTATTCGATACAAACCTTCGTTTCTGTAAATAATTTTTTTTTGTGTCCCATCTAAAGTTTAACCTTGTTTGCTTGGCCCAAGCTAGCCTTTGAGTTTGACATGCTTCATGTACAGAATTAATTTTAAGAATAAAAATGATAGTTATGGAACTCAAAAGAGCAATTGAAACCTTGTCTACAAGTTCATTAATCGAATTTTATGTGAGTTACTTTGGAAAACAATGTTAATATTTTGGTGTTCAAATATTGAAAAACCTATGGGGTGCTTTTTTAAATTTAAAACAATCTATAATACAAGTCAAAAGGTATTTAAAGAAAAGACTTGGCTGCATGGTAGTAATCTTTCCTTTATAGTTATATAATTATTCCAGAAATTTCAAATGCTCTACATTTTAAATACAATTAATTTTTTTTTATATTACAGCCATTGTCCTCAAGCCAAACACACAGCTGTTGCAGATACACCAGAAATTAGGAGGCTGGCAGAAAATACAAAACTACAAAGTAATGTAAGTGTATATATGTATTTTATTTATTGAAAATCTGGGCTTTTTTTTTTTTAATTTAGAGAAACCAATTTGATTTCTGTAATTTTTTAACTATGAAAATAATGTTACAGGTAAAATACCATGAAGATTTTGAGAAAGCAAAAGGAAAATTCACACAAGTTGCTGATGATCCTGAAACTCTTCGAATCCGCAATACCTCAAAAATAATCAGTAATGTATCTTACCATGGTGAACTTGAAAGGAAGAAACAGATGGAACAGAAACGCCATTTGGTCCTTGAAAAGAACGGAATTCCAGCTCCAGTTAATGGTAAAAAATTTTAATCCAATTGTTGGAATATTTACCCCTTTACCTAAATTTTGTAATTCTTGGTTAAAAATTAATTAAAAGAATTAACAGTTTGTAAAGAACAGATTTTATTAATAAGCATTGTGTACAAAAAAAAATAACCTAAACACTTATTTTTTATTTGATTTACACATAACCTATAGGTTTCAGTCTAGTTAGTAAGCCTTATATATAGAGCAATCCCGTAAAATGTTTTGATTATCTTGCCCAATTTCTGTTTAAATGTGGAAGCTTATTGTATTTATTTTTTATTCTCTCTCCAGTTTAAAGTTTGATATTAAAAAAAAAAATCATGTTAATGTTTTTTAAGACATGTTTAATTTAACAAGTTGGATATAAAGAGCATTAATATAAGAGCCTTATATCAACAATGTTTCTGAAATATTGAGTTATTTGTAATTAATACACACAGCGGATACTACTATTTGTAACTAAATATTAATCATAAAATGTCATGTAAATTGTTTGTGATTTTCTAATACTTTTTAAAATGAAATTTGTAATAATATTTCTATGTCTGTGTAAATACATGATTGAATATTGGTATTGAATATGAGAATTATTTAAATGCACTGTTTAAATTTGTAATTTATAAATCTCCTCTCTCAAATTAATCCATGGTAAATATTGAAACAGGCATTATTCAACTTATGATTTTCTAGTTCTGCTTTGAATGCATGTTTTCATAGTAGTATGCAAATCAAATAAGGGTTTTTAAATGATGTTAAAAGAAAAAGTAATAATGACACTCTGTATGCAAATCCAAATAGGGTTATATGTAGCTCTTGACAGAATTCAAGCCTTTCAAATAGTAAAACATTTTTTTAAAAATCAGACATGATAAATTAAATTTGCTAAAAAAAAAAAACAGTATTGAATCAATTCAATATTTATATTGTTACAACTGAAAAGTAAATGCATTGTTTATACATATTTTTGTTTCCTAAAATTTCAGTTTTTGAAATAAATGATTATAAATGTTTTTAAACTATTCAATAAAATTCAATTTTGTTATTTATGTACTTTTAGGTGGAGGTGATGTTAGTAGGAGTCCAGAATTGAATGAATATATTGCTCCTCCTGGTATTTGGAACTTTCATCTTTAAATTTACATATAGGATATTTATATAAATTTGTTTGATCTTGAAATATTTGTCACCAATTTTAAAATTATAGTATTCAAAATATATATTATGTAATTATTATTTATATTTAATCAACTAATTTGTTACTAATCTGTATTTAATGCTTAAATGTAGCTTATTAACTACCTAATACTAAAATACTTATTCAATTGGTTATTGTTTTTATATTTTTTATTCATAACTAAATTAAATTGAATGGATAATGTATTTACAATAAGGTTTTTCTTTTCTTGAAAAACTGTGTGACTATAAATCTTTGCTTTTACATTCATAAAACTTGTATGCATTATTAATAATTTCTTTTTCTGCTTGTGACTAATTCTGCTTTGGTTATGGGTTACATTTCTGTATTTTTCTGTGTGCTGTGTGTTAATGTGTGTGGTCTAACTTACTTCATCAAAACCTCTAGCAGCCACCTCTCAGCCTTTACCTCCTCAGTCCCCACCTGGTCGGATTGCTGATTATGTACCACAAATTGCCCCAGAACACAAAGAATCGCCATATTCTGCCAAACTTACTTCTACTGTCATCTACACTTCTCAGGAAGGTCCAGGTAGTTATTGAAATAATTGTTTCTGCACTCGTAAAACTTTTAAAGCACTGTTTTAATTTATATTTTAGTTGTAGCAAGGTTAAGTTTTCTGGCCAAAATAAATCCCATCATTTGTTGGAGATGTACCTTTTGGTGCAAGGATCTAGACAAAAATGTAATTGATGTGATTTTACATTAGGAGAAGTAAAACACTTTTCGACAGTTACCCTCTATATTAAACTAAATTTTAAATGCATGGTAAGCAGATACACCTATAAAAATGCCTCAAGTATATGTTCAGTGTTCCATAGCATGCATGAATATGTGTTTAATTTGCATTTTTAGAGTGTTTTTAATTGCTTGAAATATTTTGTATATTGAAATGTGCTTGAAATTTGCATGCATATGTTTTAGTTTTTAATTTGTGTTATGTTAGATATTTTTTTTTTTCTCAGTAGAATTTTTTCCCCTCGTTATATTTTGTAGTGAATTCACTTTGCTAACTGATCAATTCATTACATGATGTATGATGTTATTGCTTTGGGGAACTTTTACTGTTTCTTTCTACCTTATTTTTCTTTTTCTTCAATAAACTGTTAAATTTTATGAATTAGGAAAGGGTAAAAATTATTGAAAAAGCAAATACATTGGTCTTATAAAGTTAAGGTATAATTAGTCTTTTGTGTCTTGATTTGAATTAAAAACAAATGAACAAAAAACATAATTTTAAAGAATTACACTTTAAAATAATTATTTATTCAGTTATATATATTTTTAATAGTAAGCATTATTTACTATAAGTATTTTTTTTAAAACAAGAGAAATTTAAACAATGTAAAAATTTTTATGAGGAATGAATCCACCCCTACTCATAATGCATTGGCAGCATCAGCTGTGTGTACTGTCCATTAAGTTATCAGATATAATCATGAATGGGGAAAATATATACCGTAAAATCCGGCGTATAACGCGCACCTATACTTTCAAGCTAATTTTTAAAATTTTTAGGTATATTCGCCATATAGCGTGCACCCCCTTTTTAACGAAGAAATCTGAAACATTAATATACATTGTTTTTATGTTTTAAAGTAATTTATTCAAGGTATCCTAGACATTTGAAAAAATAGCATACTTCTAGAACTATAACTGTTCTTGTTCATAAGGCAAGTTGTTTCTTTTAAATAAACAGTGTATCGATACATCTAGAAGTAATTTTTTTTATGTCCATCCTTTTTGTTATTTTTAAAGCTATCGTTTTTATATCCGGCGTATAACGCACACCCTTAATTTTCGATCTTATTTTTTGTGTTCAAAGTGCGCGTTATACTCTGGATTTTACAGTAGTTTTTGATACCTGAATAAGATATATAAGATTTTTTGATATATATAATTCTGGAGCATTGAATCAAAACACTTTGACTTGGCTTTTCTAAACCTTAGCTAGTTATAGTGAAATGGCCTTCATGCTTTAATTGGTCCTACTAGTTATATATCAGCCATTCCTCCCATCAAAATTTCTTGCCATGTCGAGTGGCATTATCAAACTTCTTATTGCATTAATCAAATTTCTGATCATATCCAATTTCTTTAGAGCTCTCCAAGCAAGAGCTTATTTTTAATCTATTCATAGTTTTAGATTTTCTTTGGGTGTGTCATATGAACTTGGTCTAGTCCTCTTAATCTTTGAGGACTTGCTGAAGTTCGCAAACATTGAGATTTAAAACAATGTCTATGTCTACCTGTCTGCTGAAACAGTCCCAAAGATTCTAAATTAAACTACTATGCGAAGATCGAGCTAGCCATTTCATTTTTTCCAAACTTTGATCCTCAAGGTATTGACAAGCCCAGCTTCGTGAGTTTAGGATTATCATCCATTAGTATAAATTCCTCTCCAATACTGCCAACTTATGGAGTGATATACGAGGAAGGTTCTCATCTCCTGACTTGTTGTTGCAGTCGATGAAAATTGAATGACTATCTAGAGCAGTGAGAGATACTCAACCTGTGGGCCGCATGTGGGGAAATTCTTTGTGAAGAAATCAAACGTATCAATTTTGCTTTTTGCTGTCGGTGTTGTATGGGTAGGAATTGATATTCTTTTTCTATTTGGAACGGTTATGGTTAGAGATAAGACAACTGTGGAGTAACGACAGTTTTATGAGTGGAAGTAATTTTTAATTATCTTTCATATCTTGCAAGCGAAAAATATTCGAAGAAAATATATCATTTCAAGACGATGGGAGGTTGACTATTTTGTAGTGAAAAACAAACATGGATCAGTAATAGTTTGATTTGCCACAAAAGAGCTGTATTTAAAAAAATACCAATAAACAGGAATCATTCAATGACACTTTTCCTGGAAAATCTCTTTCAAGAGGTGATAAATAGGCTTTCAGGAATAATCTTTGCTACAGTAACAAAGTGTTTTGTCAGTGGTAATATCACAACGTAATAAAAACATCCTCTGAAGAGTTTGTTATATTATTAGTAATCATATGAAACTGTTTACTGATGCAGAAATTATGAAGGAGTGTTTCTTAAATGTTTTTAATTTAGTGTTAGTGAAAAAAATAAAAACTATAAAAAATGGTTAAAAAAGCAAAACAGGGGTTATAATATTTTGATCAATTTCCACATTTTAAATTTCTAATGTTATCTTGGTTTTAAAGCCCCCCCCCCCCCATTTATTCTCATGTTGCGGCCCACGTGAAACAACTAACATGTATGCAGCCTGCATGAAATAGCTGACATATGTGTATGCGGCCCAGCAGAAAAAAGGTTGAGTACCCCTTACCTAGAGAGATACAAACTATAGTTTCATCTCCTTTCTTGCCAGTAGCGTGACAAGAATGTTAGGGACCCCCTTCCAAAGTCAGGTTTTGGGCCCAAGCTGGATCTTACAAAGGGTACTTGGCATCATTCAGTCTTTGGCCCCCATCCCCGCGATGTGGTGATGTACGTTATGCCACTGTGTATATAGCTGTATCTTTCAACCATATTAGATTGTTTTTTTGTATTTGGTGCTTTGTTCTCTCTGTATTGAACTATTCTCTAAAGTAAAATGAGTCTCATCTGTGAAGAAGGATGTTCACCAGGTTGTGAAGTCATTGGACCAAATAAAGTGTTCTCTTGCCCAACCTATCAGTTAGCACTTATATTTCATTGATTAAGAGGGACACTCTCGCATAGAACCCTTATTTGTGAAGATGTTTGCACACCATAGTAACAGATATATATACTTATATTATACTTAAGCGAAATTTGCTGAGGGACAGTAGTGCTTCTTTTTTCCTTCTGGTCCAAATCGTTAGAAATTGTAACTAATAGGTAGCTTGCAACTGATCTTCTTGATACTGAATTTTCATGCAAAATAAAAATGTGTGGCATTGGCAGTTTTCTCCAACTACTCCAAGTATTTAAAAATATATATAGGTGAGGATATATAATTTCATTAGGCTTTTATAGAAGATATGGTCATTCATATGAGCCATACTTAACTTTTTATTTTCATTTGTTTTATTGGTGAGTCTCAAAAATTAGTCATACCTTAACTTTTAGAGGTCTTTGTATTACGTGTACAATTTGGAAATATTGTGTAATTTTTTTATAATTCATTATTTTTTAAATTATTAATATTTATTTGAGAAATAGGCCTTTAAAAAATTACTTTCTTACTAAATTGTAAATTTGATTAGTTGTATGATTGTAAATATTTTGTGTTTCATGGATCGTGATCAGTTTTTTTGTTCTTGTTCGGTATTACAGTTATTTATTTCGTATTTTTTAGTTATTTATTTACACAATTAAAGGTTTTAAAAACATGCCAAATGCGACATTTTATCTGTAGAATGAAATGTTTAAAATAAAATTCAAAGTGATCCCTTTTTAATTCATATTGACAATTTATTATGTTAAAAGTGTAGTTATAATCCCAAATTGCTATTAAAATATTTTGGAAAATTTGTTTAATTTATATCTTGGGGCTTTGTACTACTTTTAGTTAATTTTGCTTTAAGTTAAAAACTTTGAATAATCATTAGTTGTAAGATTTGTTTCTTGTTAAAATTATGTTTGAGAATTAAACTGAGGAATTGATGTGAAATAATCTAGGATGGGGGATTTAACTACCTTTAAACTAGCAAATGATTAATTTTTAGCGTAGAGATTGTGCCTCGGTGCTTTTGTATATGTGTTGTTTTAGAATACCTCCCTTTAGAAATCTATGTACTCCACTGATGTTGATGGAATGGAAAGTAATTGTAGTGTTATTTAAATTTTTAGTTTGAAAAATCACAATATTTAGAATTTATTTGAGAGCAATTTAAGTTGAATAATTAATGCATCTAAGTTAGTCATTTTATTTATAAAAAATTCATTCACACTGGGCATGTATATTTTTTAAAATATCTTAATTTTAATTTTTCTGATTTGTCTAGTTAAACGTATAATTTTATCATTTAATTCCAGTTTTTCTTATTTTCTTTAGTTTTTGCTTATTTTTGTTTTTGTTTCATTTTTTTTAAATGTTACTCTTAATTTAGTTCAACAACCATCACGTAAAATTGGATCAATCGCAGATTATGATCCATTAAATGAGAATTATGGTTCATTGGCGACAGGTTATCGAACTGGAATGCCTCAAGATGTCTCTAATATGTTCAGAGGTTGGTATTGTAGAACTAACTCATTGTTATTGATGAGCATCCTTTATTGTATTATCACTGTTGGTGGTGTCTTAGATTTGGTTCTTGTTATGTTTTATGAGAAATAAAATGCTGAAAAGATTGTATATTAACTTTTGAAACCTGCCAAAAATAGACAAATAGCATGAAATATATATTTATATTTCTTCTAAATAATTGTGCCCTCTAAATCTGATAGTGTATTTTTCTATTTCAATGCTTACGATAAAGGTGCAATATCTCAGAAAAGTAAGTTTATTACATATTATATAAGCGTATTTTTGATAAAATTAAATGCATATTAAATTACACATACTTTTAAGATGATTTAAACTGTTTTAAAATGTAATTATTGGGAAAATTGGTGCTAATATTACACTATAAAACTATTTATATTGCATGATAGTCTTTTCATTTGTACTGGTCTAAATTTCTTATCTAAAAACCATTGTTTTACAAAGAAATCCCATATTTTCTTTGTATTTAATACCACTTATTTATTTTTTAATGGGATTTTATTGCCTTTAGAGTTCATGGAAGGGGGAAAATAACACACACATGCATGTCAAACAATGCTATGATAATTTCTTAGAAATGCTTAATTAGGGAATATATCAGAAGTTTTAAAAAATTCTTAACTGCTTTTATTTATTTATTTTTTAATGTAGCACAGTGAAGATTGATCAATAAATTATACATTAAATTTTTGTAGAAGCCTGGCAAACATTTCAAAGTTAATAATTGTTACATTTTATGTTTCTTATCATTTTGCAAGCATTACTAATGCAAACTAAAATTTATCATCAATCTTTTCTAATAATTTAAATATTTTATGTTAGATATAAAGTTGAAATACATTGTGTCATTGAGTTGATGGCATTATTGGATATTTGAAAATGCTTAATTACTCAAATGAGGATGTGTGTGCAGCAGGGGGAATATCTTATGTTTTTTTTTTCCATATATAATATAAACTTTTCTGTAATTACTAGTTACTACATATACAGTGGTGGTAAAAAGTCCTGAGACACTCTTTTTTTTTTTTTAATTTTTGTGTTTCACTTGATTTTTCTTTTTGAAATTATTGTACTATCTTAAATGTTGATATTGATGCTGATGTATTTTTTAATGCTGATTTTAAATCTGTTACTAGTTTTTTAATCCCGCAAGTATTTTTTTCAGTATAGCTGCCTGAACACAGTAATGTATAGTAGGTACAAAGTAATACAGTATAAAATAACATAATATACAGGGTAGAATAACATTAAAATTTACAAGTACAGTGCATTTAACATGCATTTTGAAAATTTCATGGTTGTTAAACGTTTAAACATTAATATTTTTATGAGTCAGCCATTTGCTTTTATAATGACACTTGATCATTTTGGCATAGAATAATAGTGAATCACCAATTTTACCCGAACTTCTTTCATTGCAACATGGTTGAAAGAAAATATAAAAGTGTCATTAATTCATGTTTGCTTAAAAGTTTTTACTTTGAAATATCATTACCAATGTTCTGCCATAGGTTCCCTATTGGATTAAGATCTGAAGACTATCCTGGCTAAGTCATTTTATTCACAGTGTCTTTGAACCATATCTATACCTCCATACACAGTGACATGGAGTATTATTGTCCAGAAAAATTCCAGACTGATCCCTTAAAAAATCTCCTTCTGTTGATAACAATTTATTTTCTTTCATTTTGTATTATTTTGTAGCATTCCATAGTTTTCTCTGTTCTTTCGATGTGAAGTCTTCATGTGTCAAGAAGACATGCAGTGCCATATCATCACTTTCGTAGGGTGCTTTGCTGTGGACTTTAGACACTGAGGGCTGAATTTCTTGTGAATGTATCGTCTTGCATAATAAACACTACTTTGCTTATCAAAAATGCAAAACTGACTTTTCATTTCTAAATTTTACCTTTTCTGAGTCTTTAACAGTCCATAATGAATTATCCCTTGCACACATCAATCACTCTCTATGTTGAAAATCAATCCGTATTGATTTTGTAATTCAGTTTCAAGCAATCTTTTTCTTACATTTCTGGGGTGTATTCACATTCGATGTCCATTATTTTAAAATTTGCAGTGAATTACGCTTTTTGTTTGAAAGTAAAATCCTGTGCAATAAATTGTTAATTTATAAGAAGTTGTTTTTTTGGTCGTCCATATTGCTTCCTATTTGCAATATACCACATTTATTCGAATCTAGGCCGCACCCCCAAATTCTTGTGTAAAATTGTTTATTGATATCCAATTTTGCAAAATTAAAATAAATTTAAAATGAGAAGAATAAGAAGTGAATAATTAGTTATTTTTCCAGTATGATGAAATTTTAAATGCATATATGAACCTGTGATTGCTCTAATTATCCTGCACACAATTTTTAGTAGCATTAACATTGGGGAAAAGTGTGGCTTAGATTCGAATAAATATGATGATTTGTTTTAGAATATCTGTTTAACATTCTCGCACACACACACAATAGTAGAAAGACCTCCTGGTACTTCAGCAGCAATTTGGACCATAGAATAACAGTCTTCTTTCAAAAATACTAATTTGTATCTTTTATTATAAGGGGAAAAAAAGGGTATTTACCCATAATTCCAATATTATCCACCCACACACTTCAAATTCCAACACAGAACTGCTTTCACTGCTCATTCTGTTTTCAACCCTTTACCACCAATGCCCTCTAATTGGTTGGAATGAGGGAGTATTTCATTTGTTGAAAAAACTTTCTCATTATGTGTGTGCAATTTTTTTTAGTATTGAAAAAACTGTTTGTTTTACATAAATTTTAAAAACAGATTTAAAGTCTGCCTGAAAAATACATTAGAATCAATAACAATACTTAAGATAGTGAGGTAATTACAAAACAAAAAATTAAGTCAAACTCAAAAATAGACTAAAAAAGGAGTGTGTTCTGGACGTTTTGCCACCACTGTTTAAACACAAAAGCTCATAGTATGTAGATGTAAAGCATAGATTATTACTCCTCTCATGAATTTGCTTACATGAACTCTTAATTATATTTTAGTTAATCCTATTTTATAATTATACATACCTTTTTATATAATTATTATAAACATTGTCTTTATATTTCATAAATTAACAGCATAATTTGTTGCTTATATCTTTTTCTTTAAAAATTGTTGAATATTAATGTAATTTTATATTTATTTTTCATATCTCACATATATTACATAAAATTAAAACTGGCCTTCAAATTTATAAGTTTTTATTTTAATTTATTATTATAACTAGGAGGACAAAATAATCAAAATGAACATTCTATTCAACTGATGATTAATTATTTGCCTTTAATTATTGGCAATTAGTACAACTTTAACATTCATTTTTAAAATTTTAATAAATCTAATCTTACATTTAATAATATGTTCACATTTTAAAAAATAAAAATTGTTCTATGAGATCATTATAATCAAGAGTAAAGAAAAATAGGGGGGGGGGCCCAAAAAGTTGCATGTTCATCAGCTATAGTTTTCTGTATAAAATTATCTTTTTGTTGTTTATTCTAATGAAGTGTACTCTATTTCTTACAACTTTTGATTTATTCAATTATATTGGAAGTAAAACGAACTTTCAGAAGCATTAATTCAAAAACTTTGAATAAAGAAAATTTTATTTTGATTTTGTGTAACATTTCTTAAAACTTTCATTGTTTTATATTTATAATTATATTATGAATGTTTCTTCTTTGTATTGTCATTACACTATATTTTTCTCTCATTTGAATGTCAAAAAATGTATACATAAATTTTTTCCTATTTAGCTCAAGAGTCAGTTCCTACTGTTCCAAAAGCTGCCGGTGTAAGTTTCTTCCTTATTTATTGTTTAATTTTTTCATACTTTTATTCTTTCTATGCTAAACTGCATTCAGGAAGTGTTGAAAGTTTAGTTTTAAACAATGCAATTAAAGTTATTGATCCTCTGAAAAAGTTTCTGAATCTAATATATATATATTCAAAAAAAATTTTGTTTTGATTTAATTTCTAAAACACATTTTTTAATTATTTTCCAAAATCATTAATTTTAGAATGAAAGTATATATAAATGTGATATCGATCTTGACAAATCAAAGTATTGTGCTATTTGATTTTATTGATATGACTTTTAAAATTTGTAATTATATATCTTAAGCAGTGGTTAAATGTATGAATTACATCAAAGACATTGTCTTGTTGTTGAAACATGATACATGTTATTTATGACAGGCATTTTTGTGCATTTTAAAATTATTTTTTAATATTCATCCCATTGTTTTCCCTTTTGGAATAAAAGGTGCAAATATGTCCTTACAATTGGGGCTGGAGGATTTTTTGCTGTTAAACTTAAATCCATGAAAATACCAAAATCTAAATGCATTGTTTAACAATGCTTTGTAGGTAGCAGTTCTGTAGGTCTCTCGTAAACAGTATATACTTTATATATTTAGTATTTACATACTTTTTATAAAGTCATTGTTTAAATATAAATTTTACACATTGGAAAACTGAATGTTATTTAAAATTCGTTTTTAATATGAAAAATTTGGAAACGGGAATGTACACACAGTCCTGCGCTACAATCCTAGCACTTGTAACAACTCATTTGCCAAAATGTTAACAAACAAAAAGTAAATTTTTGAATTTAGATGACCATGAAGATGTACTTTCTCTTGATTTACTTGGCATACAAATTTCTAAACTGTCATCATCATTAGATTATTAGATCAGACAATCGGAATATATTATAGTGTCATTATCACTGCTCTGAGAGTCTGTTTCAAATTAAATATCAAAAATATTTTGTCTCTTGCTATTTAAAAAGCCATCATAAAGCATGTCATTTGGAAACATTCCTTTCCCCTGTTTATGAATCAAAATCTACATGTATCTCAAATCCTATGGATATACAATGCCATCTTGTGCAAAAAGTTTTAGAATTTAAAAATATTCCTAGTAGCTGGCACAAATATGTGACTGCTGGGGGTGAATGAGAAAATGGTCTGTCATGTGAATGTGATGACGGGGAACTGAATGACTTTCTTGCTTGCATGCATGCATGATGACTGGTATGAAGGGATTTAAATAAATAACCTCTTTATTCTTAAATAACCTCTGTAATAATGTTCTTTAAACTTGTCTTAAAACATTTCATTTTCTTTGGGTCTGGGTTTTGATCTAGAATTATTCGATCTTCAGTACAAGAGAAAAAACTGCCATACTCTTATGTACAATATCCCTTTTCTCCCATTTATTATATAAATATAGTGTAAAATTTATTTAGAAACTATGGAAGTTTGTTAATGGAATTGTTACTAGAATTTTAAAAAAATGTACTTGATGCAGATTAAAGGCCATTATATGATTTGATGAGATTGTTGATATTATGTCTAACTAGGCCTCTAACTCTTTATGCAATGTTATGATTTTAAGAGTTGATTATTTTAGATATCCTTATTGTGTACTTCAATTATAAATTAATACTTGAATTTTAGCTCACTATCAGAGCAATGCTAATCTTTCTGAACTATTCAACTGTGTTAATGGTGTGATATGCATTTTATAGTATCCAGTTTTCATGCATTTAAATTGTTTATTCTCCTTTTATGATGCAGGGATAACCAATTATCTCTTGTTTATTAATATTTTGAAATGGATATAAATCAGCTAATAATAGCTTTTTAAATTTTAAGAGATTTAATGTCCAAAAATATGTTTCCTGTTATGAACCACACGTTAAATGTTTTTATAACTGCTTTGATAACCATTTTTTTTTTTAAATGATGGGTGTTGATTTTGTGATGAAGAATTTATTCAATTTTTATATGCAGATATATTTTTCAGCAAAATTAATTAATTTAGAATACATTATTGCTTACATGTTTCATAATTCTCAGCAGTAGCTTTTCTGTAGAGACTAAAAATTGTTTTTCATTTTCAGCACACTTTCAAAGCTATGTATGATTACGTTGCACAAGATTCTGATGAAGTAAGCTTTTTGGATGGAGACACCATCATCAACTGTAATCCGATTGACGATGGTTGGATGACAGGAACAGTTCAGCGAACTGGACAAACTGGAATGCTACCTGCCAATTATGTTGAGCGATTAAATTGATAACTGGTGTTGTGCTTTATATGTTTCTGAATGATTTGTGACAAGTTTTAAAACAAATACTTAGAACAGGGAAAAATTTGGCTCATACATGCTCAATGATGAAGGAAAAACTATGCTGACTTTTCAAATTCAAATTTGTCTCAATTTTTTTTTACGTAGAATCTATAAAAAGGAACATTAAAGAAAAAGTATATAACAGTCAAAGTAGACTTACTCCCAGAATCTCATGACTTTGTACTAATCTGTAATGTAAAAAATACTGGTTTATAGATAATGTAAATTTTCCATATTTTTTTCAACCTTCGACTGGTGCATGGGAAATTCTTTGATGCAATAACCGTAATGCATAGCATGATGCATAAGTCTCTAAATTCCATTTAAGGTGCTGCAATCCATGATTTAAAATTTGTGCACTGTTGTGATTCTAGTTTTATCAACTTTTTGCAGTTTTGTGCTTTGTAATATCTGGAGTGAAGTGATAGGTTTGTGTATTGTTTGTCTTGCAATGCATTTGAAGTTATACTTAAGCATCACTTTTTTAAAAAAAAAGAAAAAGCAATTGTGAATTTGCCTTTGTGTTTTTATGTAATGGGGATATATTTTCTATTCTTTTTTGTTTTTCTGTACTTTTTTAATGAGTTTATTGAGCCAAAATGATACATTCTGAGCTTTTTTTTAAAATACCATGTTTGTAAAGATAAGCAATTTTTAGGGAGCCATATTTGTAATGGTTTCAGAACTGCCATGTTTGTTTGTTTAAGGCAGGAAGAAATTTGATTCCTTTTTATATGTGTATAAATATATATAAATATCTTTATATAGTTGTTATAACAAATTCTTTTGTAAGTAATGCTTTAATTGATGTTGGTGTGATTTTAAAATGACATGAGAGACTTGTCCTTATTGGACAGTGCTGCACCAATCAGATTTTATTATTTTCTCTGTGTTGTCTTCTTTACTGTCTGTAATTACTTATGCTTTTTGTTTTTCATAAAAGGCATCTTTGTTATTTTTTATGAATTGCTTTAAGCATTTATTGCTTTATTTTATTCTGTGTTTGTTTAAATATGTTATGTAGTACTATCTCTTCCTGTACTTCAGGCTGTCAAACCCTTCAAATAAAATGCTTCCTCAATCATTTGTATTGTTTGCTGATTACTGTACTAATTATAATTCCATGCTTAAAATGTCTTCATATTAAAAAAAACCCCACTAAGTACGTATTGGATGAATTTCAGATCTTTTGCATGGTGTCAATTGATAACTATTTTTATGTTCAAGCAGGTTAAACGAGAGAGTGTCATTTTTAAAATAATTGCTGTGTGTGTGTGTGTGTTTTAATTAATTTTTTTAGAACTATGGAAGAGTTCTAAAAAAAAAGTAAAAGTGAATTGTCAATGAAAAGTTTTTTTAAAAAAAAAGATTTGAAAATAACTAAATTTTAGAAATATTCCTTTTGCAATAAAAATGTAACAATGAAGTGTGTGTGTGCTTGCTATTTAAACCAATGATTTTTTTTTTTTAATAACGATATGTATTTTATCAAAAGAAAAATTGTTAATACGCTAAATTTAAAAGATAAAAATGTTTTCTTCTATTGTAAAAATACTGCTATATATTTGTTCCCTATGCAACTATGAGAAAAAGTAGTATCTCAAGACAAATATTTTATAATGAATTCATTAAAGAAGGATGGAAATATTTTAAAATTTCTTTAATTCAAAGTAAAATTAACATATATCATTTTATTTTAGATATTATAAAGTAAATTTTTTACTTTTTAGTATGAATATATTATAAATTTAGAATATAAATATGTGCATGTATGTGCAATATTAAATGCATTTTAAAAATAGAAATTGCTTAAATTTTTTTCTCTAGAGCTAAAAATAGAGTTTGGTGTTTTGGGACACTGCATTTTTTTTAAAGGGAACTTAAATTTTAATTTCTTGTCATAATTTTGAATCTCAAAAATAATTTAAAATACAATCTTTGTATTCTGTATTTTTACATTTGTTTTCATATCTATTTGTATCCTTGTAAAATTCAATCAGTGCTTTATAAAATACAATTCACTCTTTGTATTGGAACTCTTATGTTCATTACAATATAATTTTAATTCAGATACATATATTAAATATCTTCCTTAATTTTTCCTAAAATCTTACATTGATTGTAGTATCAGTTACAACAAGTAAAATTTAAAAATTTCTGTTTAACTTATATTATGCTTTCTACAAAATTCCTTTTATCTAGTTTAATAATTTTAATGAAATATATTTTCTCTACGTGTACAAAAATATTTAATTTCTAAGTTATTTCTTACGCATTCTTTGTATGTGCATCCAAGGCATTGAAAGATTGAAGTTGTAAGAAATGAATTTCATGTTTAGTTTAATTATTTATTTTTCTTTTTTTGGATAACATTTAAGATGTATGCTTTTTCCAATTATCTTTTAGAATGTAAACCAGGAGATTGCTTTATCACACATATACATTTTCATGACTATTTTCTTGCAAAATATCTTAGGTAATTGATGTTTCTCAATGAAATTACATATATATACAGTCAACCCTCCTATAACACAGTGAGAGCGTACCGTGTTATATGGAAACCGCTCTATAAGAAACTCGGATTTAACCGTACAAACCAGGCTAATTCGTAGCGCTTTCTATGGAAACCGTCTACCGCGTTGTGTGGAAACCGCGCTATAAGAAACACTCAGAATTAATACTAATCGCATCATTCGTACCGCATTATATGGAGACCAATAAAAACCTTTTTGGCGTGATTCCTTAATCATTTTGTTTTGTCTACGCTGTGCCTCAGTGCGCGCTCCGCTTTTAATTTATTCCTCGATCAGTGTAATCACTACTTTTTTTAAATCATAATAAAACTAGATTTCGAAGGGAGAGGTGGTGGCAAGATTTTAACATAAAATAAATACAACAGAAAGTAATATTAATGTATTACACTTCCAGATGTGTAAATTATTTACACTATTTTAAGTGTTCATTACACAAAATTTGTAACAATGTGTTACTTTTGCTGAGCAGAGATCCCGCGGAAGAAAAAAAAACCAAAACAAAAAAAACTAACAAAGTGGCTTGATGTATGTGAGGTAAAAATATGCATTTTCTTAACTGGTTAGAGTAGAGTTTATATATAGGACATTTTTTACATATATGTTTTCCAATAAGTATCTATTGAAATCTTTTCCTTAATTTGTATCTTAAGATAATCTTTTTAAAGTTGGAGTAAGTTATAATTTTTTATGTTAGCAGTTTTTATATTAGAACAAAATATTATAATGATTTTTACTTGGAGTGTGCATTAATGATTTATAAATAGGTTCACAAATTTCCTAAAATAAATTTATGATACTTTAATATAGTGAAATATTTCAAACATTTGATTCAGATGTAAATTTAGCTGTTAGAGGAGACTTAGTGCTGCTTCCCTTCTTTTTTCTTACAAAGCACTACAGCCAATTACCGGTCAAGGCTATCTCAGTCAACTTAAACCATCTTGATCTATTTGATGCTACATTCTTCCATCCATTAATTCCCAAGTCCTTCAACCACTTTTCTACTTTATCCATCCACCTTGTTCTCAGTCTTATTCTTTCCCTTTGGAATATGGAAAATTATTTTCCTTACTGGATTTTCATTGCTATATCGAAATGCATGTCCCAGCCACCTTTTTTGAGAAGTCTTGATCACTTTGATTGTATTGAGTTCTCTGTATTTAGATTGAAGTTCAAGGCTGTGCCTTTTTCTAAGTCGTCTGTGCAAGATCTGTCCGCCTTTTACTTCCTGAGATTTCTGAACAATGAGTTTTTTACAGGGTGGGGTTGCTGTAGTCTCTCATACCCAACTTGGAGGACCAGGTCTTGTTTAGTCGCATCTTACGACACACAAGGAAGTGCTGCTTCCTAAGTGGATTTACTTGAAATGTACTCATAAATATACCTCCCATTATCAAAAATATTCAAACTTATGTATGTTGTGAACTAAATTCACTAATAAATATCCTTAAGCTTCAGATAAAACTATGTTATGCTACCATTTTACCAAGCAAATCTGCACTGTAGGTTGTGTTATGTATTTATTTTTTGTTCCAGTTTGTTAATTATATTTTTCAGTTCTTCCCCAAAATGTGCCTGGTTCTTCCAAAAAAAAATTTTCATAAAGAGTAATGCTGTAAACATGCTGAAATAAATTTGGTTTAATTTTATTGTTGATACTGTGATATTTGGGTAGAAATTAGTTTAAAAAAAATTAAAAACCTGGATATTTCTGTATTATTTATGTGTATGTATTGCTTGGATAAATAAAAGCGCTTAAATAAGGGTGAAAGTACAAATGACATACCTTATAAATTATTTGAGATATACAACAATGATACACATGGGAATCATTTTAACTTTTTACCAAATGGAGTTAAAAAGTATTTTTAAATTATGAAGATGAAACATTTTAATATCTGTGTAAGTATTTAAATTGTCTCCTAACTAAAGTATGATAAAATCAGTTCAAAACTAGAAAAGAATGACTTGAGAAACATTAGAACTTTTTTATTGTTACATTAAGAGAAAGGGCTGTAAATTTTGCTCTAGGAATAGATTATTTTTTAAGCAGTATAGTTTTTTAATACTTAGTTTCAGACTAGGACTATTTTTATTTCTTAATGCAAATTAAATTTATAAATGCCACATGTAAAAAGCTGTTGAAAGTGGAATTCTGAACTACATGCAGTATGTTTCGGTTTTTTATTTCTCAGTTTGTTATTCACACATAGAAACAAGCTGTTAACGGTACACATAGAAATAAAGCGAATGGCTTTATATTAAAGAAATGAATTAATATCTTCGAAGATTTGAGAGAGGTGTTCTGTTAGAGCCATTGAAAGAAATCTGATCTTTATTTATCCAGTGCCCGTGCTTGGTTTCTTGACAAAATCTGATCTCAAATGGTGGTAAATGAAAGCAAAATGAGAGAAATGCTAACTCCCTAATACCAATACTTCCTCCTTCTCCATGTGGTTAAACCATTTCTAATTACTATTAGGTAACGTATCTTCATTGGATTTAATAGTTTCTTTAACCTTCATTACATACAGTAATTTTCATATACTAGATTTCTTTATTTTTTTTTATTTTAAATGATTGCTGTCTTGTTATTACAGAGCTCTCTCTTTATTCAGACACATTGAAAATATCTGACAGGCAAGTGGAGTGATTAATAAATGCATACAATTGTCAATAATTTGGAAGATATGGGAAGTTTATTTAATAGAATATCTTAAAATAGCAGAAGTAATGCAAAGAAATTCAAATTTCCTTCATATATCAACCTTGATTAACTCTTTCATGCGCTGAATTTTTGACAAAAATAATGCACTACAGGGAAATAATTACAAATATTTTAGATAAACCTCTCAAAACTAATTATTGAACAAAAGCTGGTACAACTTAATAATAACAAACACTTTTTCACAAATAAAGGTTGTCCAAAGTTTTAAAAAGATCGGTGTGGTACATATTTTGTACCGCCACGCTTCAAGTAGCATGATAGTTCTGGAAACATGATTCTTTCTTCCCCAGGCACAATGGAACTTTACAGACACAACTCATCCGTTCTGTAATTTTATAGCTGGGAAATAAATTCACTTTTTCATTGTGTACTGTTATTCATCCTATATATTAAAACATTTTCAGTTTTTCCTAATCTAATGTAAATTTAATTTTAGTTTAGTCCTAATTTACCTAATGTTAGTTTTAATTTTAAATATTCTATTCTATTCATTATTTTACCTTACCTAGTTTTTATTAAGTCAACATATATAAGAAGTGTATTAGTTGTATTTATTTTTTCTTGAACACGAGCTATATGTAGCTTATTCAGGACATTTGTGTAATTTTGTATGTTCTATTATTTAATAAATATTATTATTTAACTAAATATAGCTTATAACAAATCTATCTGGCACAATAAACGTCCATTGTTGGGGAAAATTCATTTTGTAAAGAAGATGACCTTCAATAGAGCATGGTGGTACATTTTTTTGAATCATATTTTCATACTTGGGATGCATATGTGAGGTACTAATTATCGTAATATTGACTTTTAGTTACATAATATATGTACTTGCCTGATTTTTATCAAATATCACAAGAATCACTTTCATTTACACTTAAAAATACACAACACTTTCACTTCCAAAAAATACTATTCAACAGACTCAACGCTGATCAAAAAATAAACTACTGCATAAACCCATTGCAAACAATTAGTTTCTGACATCTGTTGGAAACTTGAGTAACTACTAGAAGTTGACCTCTGGGGTGGTTCAGAGAATGTACCCATCTAGCATCAATTTCTGAGTCATTAAAATAAGTGGTACATTTTACGTTCCCCCAACACAAACGAATAAGAATTGATGGTACAACATATGTACCGCCAAGCATGAAAGAGTTAAGCAATTTATACACTATTTTTTTAAAAGGGAAATTAAGAAGCAATATTTATATTTAATAATGGATTAAATACAAGCATGCATATTATTAAAAATAGTATAGAACTTTTAATATAAAAAAAGAAAAAATTTACTGGGAAAATGTATGTAAAAATATTAAATCGTGTATGCTTTTTAAGAATCAGTAAAATAATAATTCAGAACAAACATTAAATATCATTCAGTGAAAAGCGTATTTTTGTGAACTATCCATTTAATAACTTTGAAAAACAAACTTCTACAGTTGAATTTTTAGTGACGATAAAAACCTTATATTTTAAAGGATTTTTTTTAATGTTTCTGAGCGATACAGGTTTGAGTCCCCAAAGCCCACCCATGTAAAAGCTACTATTTCATAGTCGTTAAAGTTTGCGAGGTCCATTGGCTGTAGCTACGTTTTACTTTTGAACGTGATGTTAACAAAATAATTCAAGTCATTGCACCAATTTTCTCCGATTCCTTTATAGTTCATACTTCTAACTTTTTTAAAACAATAGAACCACCAGAAATCAAGTGCTTCAAGTTACACAGGTGACATCTTCATTTTGTGCTCTTGACACATAATTTTTAATCATTAATTTAAAAGGATTTCATTAATGGAGCAAATGTTGGAATTTCATCTTACACCCTGATAAAAAGTCGATTGCAGAATTATAAGGTAAAAAAAAAATTATCATATTCAGCGTATTTATTACATTGGTTCGTTTATTGATCCCATTGCACTCATATTTCGAATATATTTTAGGACGAAATTAAAATGTGTTTTTTTTTCCTCACGAATCTTCCAAAAAACCCCCAGTTGCATAAAAGATGTACCATATAAGTATAATAGTAAATTTAATTACTGAAGAATTGATTACATATCGACCAACAATGCCATAGCATACAGTATAATTTATTATACTTGTCATTTCAAAAGTAAATTATCGGGAAATCAGCCAAACTTTTAATTTGCAAACCAAAGCTCTTCTAATTTTACTAAGTCGAAATTGATGGTTAAGATCCCTGGTTGCATTACATATTTTCAGTTCATTGAACGAAGAACTAAAAATTTTGAAAACCTCGTCCTTACCAACAAAGAACTTTGAATTAAAAGGCTATTTTTACTTTTCAGTTTTATATTCGTTTTGCAACTGATGCGTTAAGTTGTTCACAGAGTTAATTGAAGTTAATACGGCAGCACTTTTCAGTAATATTCTTGAAAGAATCTTTTACTTGAATATTTCTTGATGACGACTACGTTAGATAATGGTCAATGCACATAAATGCTTATCTTTAACGTTGAAGAATATCATGATTCGATACTCTTGTCTTATTTTACACGCGATACAATTTTTAGCGTACTTTAATTCTAATTTTGTTCTCACAGTTGATGAAATTTTTCGAATACCAAACGCATTATATGAATTCCGCTTATTAAAACTATTTTGAGGCTTTGATGTATCTTTTAAGTATAACTTTAAATCATTTAAATATATTATATATATATTTTATTTTCAAAAAGGAACTGTAAATTGTGCTATTAGGGAAACATATTTTTGATTATTTAAGCACACACAAGACACAAGATTACCATTATTAATTGGTTTTAGAAAATGCGGTTCACAGCATTGAGGCTTGATGCGTTTTGCTTATGAAAAAAAAAAATAATAATTCAAAGGAAATAATTTTAGGAATTTATTCTTAACAGTTGCCGCTAAATTTGTGGTTCTAGTGAGGTTTTAAGGATAATCACTCTTAAGAAGTCCTACAGGGGTTTTTTCACTGATTTCAAAAAGTCTTTCAATTGCAGTGATCCCAGATGATGCTCTGAAGTTCATAGTCAAAGTTAAATATTATAAATTTATTGACTTGGAAATTATTTGAAGGAAAAAAAGAGCAATAAGTAAATAAAGATGGAGATTTCTAGACTGACAAGGATAAAAGAACCTTACCGACGAAGTTTTTCTAAAAAATATCGAAGTATTCACTTTTAATAATTAGAGCAAATATTTATCAGTTTTTCTGAATAATTATTTAACTATACAATAGTTAAATACGCGAAGAATAGTAAAAATTCAAAATTTATAAGAAAGAAAACGTTTATGTGTACATCATTTTGATATCTAATTCGATGGAATTAATCACGTGACACTGACATTCACATTCCTTTACTTATCGAAACTAAGAAATATATTCAAAGATTACAGCATATTTTGATTTAGAAAGTTTTGCAAGGTTATAAATTTTGGGAAAAACGATAAATATATTATTAAATATAAAGATATGCTTAAAAAGATTTATTGGCCTATTGTCTCTTTTGCTTTCTAAACTGCTTTGAATTTTTTAAACTATAAAAGGATTTCTAAGCATTGAGCTTACATATAACTTCATAAAAAGGCTCTGACAAAATTTAGAAGTCCTTTTTAAGTGAAAATACTTTTTTTTCTATCAATAAGTTAATTGTTTCTTGAATAATCAAAAATATTAATTAAAGAGTTAGAAGCCATTGATTTTCTCAAAATAATTTTTATTTACAAGTATAAAAATTTTCTTGTATTTAAAATTATTAATGTTTGTAAATTTCATTTTTTGATAATTATCAGCTGATCATCGAAAATTTTTCATTTTTTTTATTCCAACCTTTACTTTCGTTTTTCTTTATTTTTCTACACCGTCGTCTGCTGCTCTACTCGCTAGAGCGCGCAGTATAATGAGTCTTGTCAAAATGGTGACTCGGGTGAAATGGAAGGTAGTTGATGTGTCTCTACTAATAAATTTATCATTATTATTTTTATTTGTTCACTGTTACAAACATCCAAAAATTTGTTCACATAAGCACCCTCTACCAGACGAGGTATGTTGTTTTCATTGCTAATTTTTTTTTCTCTGTTTTAAAAAGCACGTTGTTTACATTGCTCCTGATACATCCTCAACATTGCTCGATCAATCTGTCAAAACCGTTGTAAACAAATCGAGTTTGAATTGTATTTTAAAAGTTCAGCGGTCTTCAAATTTTTGTAAGTGGAAGAAAAATCGAAAATAAGAAAGTTTTAGATTCAGATATGGAGATAATTTGGAATATTTCAAAAAATGTTTGGAAATATTAATATTATATAATCGCTTAGGTATACTATATTTTATTTGTTAAAAGTTTTTTTCGCATTAAGTTTAATTAGGTTGTATTAGATTTATTTCAGAGAAAAAATATTTTGAAACTAGAAATTTCGAGATGAATTTAGAAAATGTTTAACCAATATTTTATTAAGAAATATCGAAACGAATTGTATTCGTTTGCATAAAGAAGATATATATTCTGATTACAGAAACTAGTTTGTGCATTCTAAGTTTGTGTAAAAGTCAGAATTCATAATATTACCCTTATATTATATGCATTGACTTTTTTTTGTATTAATTTAAAAATTATTTAAAAACCTAAAAATAAAGGCAGCTTTTGTTAAATTTATTCTAAATTTGATTTTTAATATTTCTGAGCTTTAACTAAAAGAAATTTAAATTAATGTGCTAAAATTCTCTCGACTTAAGGTATTTGGTCAATAATTTCAATTCTTAATATCATAAAATCTTTTTTTTAAAAAAATATTTAAAAATACTATTTTTATTTCATTAAAAAATTTATTAACTATGTTTGCCTTTTTAAAAGTCTTTAATAATACATGTAAAAACCGGTTCAAGTGTAGTATAGGGGGGCCACTTGGCGCAGTCCATTTTTTGGCGAATAAAAGGGGTCGCCAAGGTATTTTTTTCGGAATTATTTATTATATATTTTATAATGAATTTGATATCTCATCAAAACATGAAGATAAAAATCGCCAAATCCAAAGAAAAATAGCCAAATCCGAAGTGGCCCCCCTATACTACACTTGAACCGTAAAAACCTTTTAATAGAATTCTACTGAAATACATTTATTTGTGATAGCAAAAAAATGTAACTTTTATTTGGAATGTGTTGGCATTGTTATGCTCTAAACTTTTATTATTTATTTTTGTCACTGAAAACTAATATATTAAAATTCATTGATTTGTGTCTTCTTTATATGTTGACTTTTTCCTTTGATTTTTCGTTAAATTGTTCATATTTTTTTATTCTGTATTGTATTGGTTAATGACCTAAACTGTAAACATATTTTAATTTGTTTTAAAAGTTAGACTTTTGTAAAACTTAATTTGTTTGAATGCTCTGATCTGATGAAAAAATAAAGAGCTGAGTTAGTTTGCACCTGTAGTAATGAAGAAAAGAAAACAGTCTCAAATTGTGCCAATATCTCATTTTTCTGTGTTGG
This sequence comes from Trichonephila inaurata madagascariensis, assembly GCA_019973955.1. Classification (NCBI taxonomy): domain Eukaryota; kingdom Metazoa; phylum Arthropoda; class Arachnida; order Araneae; family Nephilidae; genus Trichonephila; species Trichonephila inaurata. The sequence goes on from BMAV01007172.1 coordinate 218,325, forward strand.
ATTTCTGTTTGATAAATTGCCAATAATTCTCAACAATTATCAATAAATGAAGGCGTGATGTAAAATAGGATCCAATCAATCTCAATCTGTTTATGGGTTTTTTTGTTTGTGAATTTTTTTATATATAATGTACTGTTTACAAAATATCAGCATTGGATTGTTATTTTTTTTAATTATATTAGTTTTAAGTATTTATGTAATAATATAAACAAAAAGGTAAATAGATGGAATATAAAAAAGTAAATCAAAACTGTCTACTTATATATTGTACCATCAACAAATTTCATCAAATCAATAGACGTTGTCTATTCAATACACGTTACCAAATTCTGTCATTGTTATCCTATATTTGAAAGCCCGCACCAGTAGCTTTCCTCTGTTGACTTTCTATTGTGGATTTGGTGACATCTTTTGATTTGACAAAATTAGTCGACGGTATAATGCATTAGTACCTAGTTTTTTTTATATTGCATTTGCTTACCTTCTTGTTTATATTTATGAGTCACTTATTTACTATTCTATCTATGATATCTCTGACTAATACATGTACTTGAATCCTTATATACATATAGTTTATTAAACTTAAAGATACTTGCATATTACCGCAACCTTTTGGCAACATTATATGAAACGAAGCACATGTTTGCCAATTCAGCATGTATGACATATAGGAAATCCGGGTTGTGTCAGCTTGGCAAGTTATGGACAGAGTTGGCGATTGTTGTGATAATACATAAGTACCAAATTAAAAAATTAATTCAATACTAAATAGGTAGTAATTAATTGTTGAGCTGTTTTGATGTTTTAAAATCAATATAAAAATACTATTGAATCTTCAGGTTCTTGCATATTAGTGTCACAGCAGCAAAATTGGCCGCACACAAATCATGCCACGATATTGAAATAACAAAGATTATAACATGTTTCATATAAAAAAAACAAAAAACAAAAACAATCAGATTTTGGTGGAATATGGCATAATTCGTGTGGTGCCAATTTGACTGCAGTGATGCTCTCTCTCTAATATGTAAGTACCAATCTTCAGTTTAACTAGTGGTATTAAGCAGCTAATGTTTTATCTTCAAACAGTTGATTATTTTACTTTATTTTTAAAACTTGTATGATTTTAAGCATGTTTTCGTAATTTGTTTCAACTCATAGTACTTTCATATAAACCACTTGCCAGCGATTAATTGCCAAAGATTTTAGGATTTAAGGCAACCTATTTTATCTAGAGAAAAGGACAGACCATAAATGAAAAAGATGAATTCAATGTCATCTCGAGGATAACTGCTAAGCATTTTCTGGTACAAAAAAAAATTATTGAAATTTGCCTCAGATTGCCTATGACTTGTGGTTAATATGAAAGTATCTAAATTATTTTTAATGTAATTCATAGTATGCACTTAATACCTTTTAGTCCACTTTTAATAATTAAAATTTTAAACTGTGTAATATGCTAAAAATAGAAGAAATGTTAGCAATTAGGCAGCTATATTTATATGCAAAACTATGTAGAGAAATAAAAAAAAAAAAGGAAATTTTTAATTAAAACATTAAAATTTTAAATGAGAAATACCTCAAATGTTTACAAATAATTCCGGAACAACCCCCTTTCCTTTAAAAAAGAAAACTATATTTGATCAAAGTTAGATGTAATAAAGTTGGGTTTTAAACTATCAGAATTCACTACTGTACTGGAAATGTGTTGAGATGATATCGCACTATATTTTTATACTTTTCATTATTTTATTTACTCTCAAGTTATAATATACAAAAATATCTGTGAAAATATTTTTCATTGAATTATATGAAGCACAATAATTTATTTTACATTAAAGTTCTCCAATAATTGATTGAATGATTGTCATAAGATATTAGTACATTAATGTAGTGTATTTATTTTTTGTGATGTAATTTGAAAATTTGAGTACAAATAGAAGAGAAAGTACAATTATAGCAGTTAAGTTACTATCTTGTTTTTAAAATATAATTTATAACTTATATAATTTTGCTATGCATCTGAAAGTTTTTAAAAATATTGCAGTAAAAATAATAAATTATGAACAATTGATATTCAAAAGTACATAGGTGTAACACATGTCTTAATCAATACAAAATGCATTTTTAATAAATGTTAGTAAAAATATCACACAAGCTTCAAGAGTGAAAAATTCAACAAATTTCACAAGTAAAATTTTTTTTGTAATATGTAAACATGTATTTGATTATGTAAATTTTTGTGAGAAAAAATTTACTATATTTGGTTCTAGATTAATAGACTCTGAAAAAGAAACTCAAAACATTAAGAAAAATTGTCACTATTAGTATATATTGTTTTATTTGCAGTAGAAACCATCTTAGAATGACTTTTACTCTGAATAACATTTATTTAATTCAAAGATTTTCTTTATATGGTTGTTATATATTGGTGTACACTGTGTGTGTGACCTATCTTATGGGGAGGATTTAGATTCTAAAAGACCTGTTGACAAAAGCATAAGGCATAAACTGTATGGAAAAAATTAAAAAAATTTTGGTGTGTGTGTGGGAAGGAGGTGAACCCCAACAACCTTTCTTGTGTGTGTGACTGTTGCTATATTAAATTAATGATGTTGATCCTTTCATTTAATATTGTATTTCTGATAATGCATATGAAGTGTATGCTGATAGATTAATAAAATTAACTGTATATCTTGATTTTTTTAAAAAAAAACAACAACTTTTGAGTACATAGTTTAGGCAAAATTGTTGCTTTAAATAAAATAATATACTAGAAAAATGAAATTTATTTGTAAATAAAAACCACAACCTGAAGATTTCAATGAAGTCAGTTAATTTTTAGTTATAAGTTGTTTTCACATATTTATTTTCATTATTTTTAATTCAATCTGACACAGTCTATCAACTTTCCCACCCAAATATTATCCTACTGTGTATATCCTAATTGGAGAAATAGGAAATATATTCCTTTTTTATAAGTGATTCTTCCTCTGAAATCAGTCATCCAGTTTTATCACAGGGAGTGACATCTGAACTACCAATGTATGGTTCACTGGACAATTTCCTATTGTTTATATCCTCCCTATTTTTGGCGTGTTTTCTCACAATGACATCAGATTTGAAATTTGTCATTATGATTGTCAGAGGAGGTCAGTTTCTGTGTGAAAATAATGCCTTATTTAAAAATTGTAAATTTCCTATGTCTGTCAGTCTCAAAATGTAATCTTAGTTAGATCTTTTCCGGCAGATTTGATAATGAAAGTGACTTTTGTCTTGATTGTTGAAAGAAATTTCATTTCAAATGTAGGATATGTGCTCAAAGATTATTTAAAAAAAATTTTAAATCAAGTATTATCATCTATAAGATAGAAAAGGATTCTGAAATCGCAGTAAATTCTTAGATGTTATGAGGTTTTACAGATTGCTTTTTGTTGTTTATTTGGTGCACAGAGTAAGTCATTTAATGACCAACAAGTGTTTAAAGCATGTAAAAATTGTCCTTTATGTCATATGAGTGTTGGTAATTGGGACGCGCTATAGTGCCAATTTAACACCCTAATTTTTTTACGCCAAAGAAATTCCACAAAAATCGCGTTAAAAAAAACAATCGGAACATTTTGTACATTTTTACATAGATGCTATCAATCTTTTCATGTACCAATCAATCATTTCTTTCATAACTCTTTCATTCAAATGAAAAGTAGGCCTTTGTAGGATAGTGGTCAAGGTAACGGATTCGCGGCCGGCATGTCATAAGTTCGAGCCCAGTACCGCTGAAGAACCGCTGTGTAGGAAGGTGATGCATGTTAAATCTGTCGAAGCTCATACGTCCTCCTGTTGGTGTGGTGTGGAAGTTAGGAGTGGGGAGGGGCAGCTCAGGTGTCGTCCTCGTCATTTGATAATGGTTCAAAATTACGAGGTCCATCGCCAAAAGCCCTCGTGTAGCTGAACAGTGTGACGTTAATATTCACTCACTGTTTTACCATCAGGAAATAAAAAGGCGCTTGAAACCGTTTCCATCTAAGACCGTTTGGATTTGACCTCAAACTGAACAATATCCGCTGTAGCGTAGTAGTCATGGTCACGTACCCGTGGGTGGCATGTCATGAGTTCGAACCAAGGTGTCACTTTGGTTCACGTTGGTCTAGGGAGAGGGGCTGATGCATGCTAAATCTGGCGAGGCTCACAATTCTCTCGATGGTGTGAAAGTTCAGAGAGGTGGGGCCAACTCAGGTGTCTTCCTCGTTTCTTGACCATGATTCAAAACTACGAGTGAATTACCAACTCAGATGTCGTCTTCTTTATTTGACATTGGTTCTGAATGGCCAAGTCTGTCGCCGACAGTCCTAGTGCAACTTGTAGTACTACGTCAATTAAACCATATATAATTTACGCAAAATTATTATTCTACCCGGCCTCAAAGTACTTATACCCTTTGGAAGTTAATACAATAGGGTGCTAACTCATGTGTCATCCTCGTCTCATGATCGTGTAACGAGTCGCCATTAACCTGAATACGGTGTAAAAAACGATCAATCAATCAATCAAGAAAGCAGGCGATATCATTATTGTGGTGAAAAATCTGTGTTTACTCAACGATTTTTGATATTTTAAATACCAACTCTCAAAGTACCATTGATAGATTTTAATGTTAATAACGTTAAATGGTTTAATAATGATAGTGTCTTTGTGTCGTCTTTCTGTGAAAAACCCGTATTGAAACTCAAAATAATTAAATCGAAAATATATTGATATTATTCTACGACAGTGTGTTTGATATTCGTAAGTAAACATTGAATTCATTGTCTGAATGATTTTCTTTTAGTCTTTTTCCTTTCTTTTTTATTTCTTTATTTTCTAATTGTATTTTTTAAAAGAAATTCGAAGCAAAATGCTGTGTTGTAGTTAAAAAAAAAATTTGGAAATGAATGATTATTTTTAAGAATTGTTTTTCTCGACTGGTAATGGAATTTACAAAGCACCAATATATTAATTCTTGTTTGTACAGCCGTAAATTTTTTTACCTAAATGTATGTTGAAAACATCAGGTTTTGAAATACCGCAAAACTTACGAACCCGATTATAAACTGTATTTTCTATTATTTATCCTTTATTGAGCAATTTTCGGAACGAATTGCAGAAACGTAAAGAGAAATAGACCTTTCATTTTCAGAACGAATCGAAATCATTTTTATTGATCGAAAAATTTAGAAGTAATGGATTATTTTGCGACGGAGTTTATTTCTAATGTATTTTGTGATGGAATGCCCGTTCTATAGATGCATTATTTTTCTCTTGTGTTGTGTATATATGTATTGAACAATTTCAATTCTTCATATAATTCTTTTCAGTTTTAAATTAAGAATTATTTTTTTGTATAGTTAATGTAAGTATGGAAAATTACATTAATGGAGGGAAAAAATTTCTACATAAGCGGTGAAAAAATTTAGACGATAAACGTGGTGCCTTTTAAGGCTGTTTTCGGCTAATGTTAAAGAATAGGACTCAAATCCGGAATATTTTATCAGATATAAAAGTACTCAAACCTTAATATAGTATTCTGGTTTCACTATCTTGTAGAGAATTACTCATTTTATCGCACTACTCATTTTTATCCTAGTTGACACATAGTTTCTTTTATAAAATGTGTTCCGTATTATTTCTCCTATACCATAATGCTAAATGAGTTATTCCTTTACACGTTAAAAGGAAAAACTAATTATTTGTTAAATATCTTGAAATTTTTTAAAAACACTATATTATAAACAATTGCATGAGTTACAATTTTACAAATTTTTAGAAAAATTGAGGCATTTTTTCAGTCCGAAAATGTGCTCCGCGTTAAGTTTACGCCCTTGTGCATATGACGAAAACAGCCTTAAAATAAGTTACGCAATGAATATAAGAAAATATTATACGTATTATGCAGTAATACAACTGAAAATTTTTGCCAAAGCCATAAAAACCATCTAAGTAATTACGTTTGGAGCCATGATTTTGAAAAAGCGTATAAATGAATAATACAAGTAATATATAATTTGATATAGTGTCAGTTGAATTAGAATATGCGTATAAAATTGTCATTAGAACAGTATTACAATAAACAATTATTTAAATGCAATCTCTTGGCAAAAAACAAAGAATGACGTTTTCAAAACATTCTGAGTTTATGAAAAATGCTTCTATAATAATCTGCCAATATATAGCTGGGGACTTCTATACTGGGGTTAAACTAAAATTTTTGGAAAATTCACATTATTTTCAGGGTTACGATCAAATGAAATAGTAATGGGTGTTTTTTGTTAAAATTTTTCTACTCTGATATAATCAAATCTGAATAAATCCACTTATAAATTTTATATTTCAAAAAATTTAGTTCAACCCCGGTATATGAGTCCTAGCTATATATAGGCAAAATATTATTATTAAAGCATTTTTCATTAAGGCTATCTTCGGTTAATGTTAAAGAATAGGACCTGAATTTGGAGCATTTCTTCTGATATAAAAGTGAAAGATTAATATGATATTCTGGCTGCACTATCCCTTAGAGAGCAGCATTTTTTAATCATACTTCCCATTTTTAACCGAGTTGATTCATTTTTTATGGTATAAAATGTGTTTCGCGTTTTTTCTTCTGTATCGTAATGTTAAAAGGGCTTTGCCTTCACGTATTAAAACAAAAAAGGAAGTATTCATAGAATATTTGAAATTTTTAAAAACACTATATTGTTAACAGAGGTATGAGTTACAATATTACAAATTTCCATGGAAATTGGAGCATTTTTCTGTCTGAAAATGTGCTTCGCATTTAGTTAAGGCTTTCGTACTTTTACCGAAGACAGCCTTAATGAAAAATGTTTTAAAAATGTCATTCATTTTTTGCCAAAAAATCACATTTAAATTATTATTATTTGACGTTGTAATAATATTCTAAAGATAATTTTATGTGTATTCTAATTCTACTGGCGCAAAATATTAAAAAAAAAAAATCATACGCTTTTTTCAAAATTGCACTTTAGATCATAGTCAGTCATCTTAATATAATAAAAATTATCTAAAAAACCTTATCGATTCACTGTGAATTAAATAACTACAGAGAAAAAGATGAAATCTACTATCAATACTCTTAGTAATTATCAAATTTAATTTAAAGTTGATATAATATATACAAAATAAAATAGCTCTGAAAGGAATTAAATTAAAAGTAAAAAAAAAAAATGTGCTAGTAAATAAAATTTATATATTATGTTGGCATGAACTGCGGAGAGAAGGGGATTAAATTAATTTCTTCTTCTGTTGATAGAAATGCCGCGTAAAATTTAATTGAAAAGTTTAAATTAAATTTAAGCCGCCTCCTTCGAGACGTTGTTGAATGTAATTATTGCATTTAATTTTTGTACGTGTTTTGTAATTCGATTTTCGGAGATTAAAATTTTTATTTCAATTAAAAAAGATTATCGTTTGCGAATATTATATTTATACAGATCTCGAAAGCTGTGTAATTTTGTTACATTTAAAAGTCGTAATAAAATTTATTTTGTAAAGTAAATTAAAAGCTACACTTAAAAGATAGAATTCAAATATTTATTTATTTATTTATTTTTTTGAATAATGAAAACAGAACTTGATATTTGTTCAGTTTATAGGAAACTTTCAGAAATCTTATAAGAATTGAGTAATAACAATAAAAGATCTTTGTAAGAGCAGAGTAGCATTAAAAAACGGGCACTTTTCGAAAAACCAGCCCTTGGCGATTAGTCGCCAAATGTTATCACACCTTAGACAAAATATTGCCAACTACAACTATTTCCTATGGTTTTCAGCGTTGATAGATTCTTTTGTGGCATCGCAAAGAGAAGCAACATAAGGGCTATTTATGTGACTTCATAATTTTTATCCGCTGTCAAGTGTCGAGCACAAAAACACAATTTTCTTATTCTTTCTCGCGCGGTAATAGTCAGAAAGTCTTGGCTAAATTTATATCCGTCGGGTCTTGGGTTCGAGTTTTCATGCCACTAAGGACTCACCGTGTAGAAACACTGATGAACGAAAAATCTGTCGAAGCTCAACGTCCTGAAGTTGGCGTTGTGTGGTGAGTGGAGTGCCTGCTGAGGTGTCGTCCTCGTCACTTGTCGTTACGAGGTCTTTCCCCAGTAATTCGCGTGCTGCATCGAAATGTGACGTTAAGGTATCCGACTACGTTCGGAACAGTGATTTTAAAAAAGCGCATAAATGGATAATTGTCATGATATTTAGTGTCACTTAGATTAGAATACATGTATAAAATTGTTTTAAGAACATTTTGAAAAAAGGTTATTCTAAGTTCATTTTTTGCCGAA
>BMAV01007172.1:235310-250642 GCA_019973955.1 Trichonephila inaurata madagascariensis
TGTTTTTGATAGCTGGTATAGAGCTACTTACTTTAAAAGATTTAAATTTTTAGCTGTAGAGAAGTGGAAAAACTTCTAAAAGAAAATGAACACATCTTAATTTTAAATATGTATTAATTAAATTAAAATTTAGTAACTGTTATATAAAATAACTGATTAATAAACAAATGGTTTTAATGGGAGGTATGAATTAGAAGCTTTTTAACGAATTTTCAACGTGTGACATCAATTTTGACGAAGAAGTGAAGAGTCCATTTTGGTTTAATATTCAATGATTCGCGTTATACCGCCCAACGGTGTTTGGGAATCTATTGTTTACTAATAAAGCTGCACTCTAAAGCAATGCGAGGGCTATTGACGACGGACCTCGACTACGACTACCTCGACTTTTGAACTACGAGAACGACACTTAGGAGCTGGCAAACATATTCTCCTAGCTTGAGAATTTTTTATCTTCGACGGATTCAATAGACACGATCAACCCCTCTACACGGCGGGTTTTCAATTGTACAATTCCTACTTCTTTAGAAAAACGTACTGGCGCCATTTGTTGCAGCCAGTTGTAACTTCGACAGATATAACGCAGAATAAAATTAAAAAATAAAATTTAATTAATAGATTAATATTTGAAAACAACTGTTTTGGCATCAAGTGTCACCCACTACATGTTTAAAAAAATATATTTGAATTTCAGTGGATGAAAAGAAAGTATTTTATTAACGGATTGAAAATTTGAACAAGATATATAGGGAGGGAGTGAATTAATAGTTGGAAATGAAAAATAAAGAATTTTATTGCATGGGAAAATCACGCAATAAGAAACTCGGATACTTGACAGAGAGTCTGGCTTGTACGCTTTCTTGAGCAAAAAGAATGAGAAAGGATTTTTTAAAAAAAAATATTTAATGTATTCTGTCGATATGAACGTATTTGGTAAATGAAATTCTTTTGAATAAATTTCTCGTTTCAAGGAAGATTTTCTGTATGATAAAAACTATTGTAGAAATTTAATTCTATTCAGGTCCTATTTCAAATGCGATATTTAAATAGAAAATTAAAAAAAAAAAAACACTAGACATTTTATTAAAAAATTCTTTTGTACTTTTTGGGAGATGAATTTCAAAATAATATCATATTTATAAAGGAAAGAACTTGCGGAAGTAATAATAATAAAAGCATTATTTCAATAAGTTTTTAAACACCTTTTTTTAATATAGACTTGGGGAGGGGGGAAGCTACTCCCCCTATCCGCCTAACGGCGCAACAACTTTCACTGTACAAATTATACAATTGTTCATATTGCTCAAATTTATAAAACTTAATTTACATGTAGTATATAGTTCTGTCTCTTTTTTTCAATATATTGAAAGTAGGAAATTCATACGAAGTTCTATATTTTTCTTCATATGGATTTTTATTCATAATTGGCTGCAAAATTTGCAATACATCGTTAGGTATAAGTATTTTTTGCTCGTTCATGCAAAGCCTCACTATCGTCATAAACGTAAATATGTCCAAAATGTGGTTTTGCTCCATTTTTTGTAAAGATGTAGTTTCTTTTATTAACTATACCTTATGTCGAAATAAATGTATTGCAGTATCGCGCGCTAAATTTATATATGTGGAGAGCAGTAGCGCACAGAGGAATTTTTCAAGGGGGGTGTCCAGGGTCGCAAGTTCACCATTCTTGTATCATGCTCCTTTTGTTTTTGTTAATTTTCGGAAACAAAAACAGTAAAAAAAACTAATTATTGAATAAATAATTAGCATTAATTAATAAAATTAATCATTAATAACAAATACTTAAAATTAACTTTTATGTTCAATATACTTAGAATTATAATCAATCGGAAAAAAAAAATAAAGGGCTTTGGGGGGGGGGGGGCCGGACCCTTAGAACTTGTGCGCCACTGGTGGAGAGAAATAAAGTGATTGAATTTTTTTTTTTACCCTATGGTGATAAATACATACATTTTTCTCATACGTGTACAAAGGAAATTATTTGCTTTTAGATATACAAATTATAATTTATTTTTTGAGAAAAAGTGATAGTTCACACAATTTTGATATAGAAAATTAATAAATATCTTATATTACTTCACATAAAATATACCTTTGGCACAATAACTCTCGTGTGAAGAATAAAATGGTTTTTATACCGCTAGTTTTGGTTAACTTTAGCTATTTTTTCTTAAAAAAAAATTCTGAAGGCATAGTACAGTTATTTTTGTAGAGCTTTTTAAAAATTATTTTCATCTCTTAACAAATTTTCGAGTTACTTAAAAATATCGATTTCTTTTGAATTATGAACATAAGTTCACAAACAGACCGTAGTACAGTTTTTCCCGTAACTTATCACTGACATTTATTTGAAAGTTTTCACACGAATACTGATCCCCGGGAAAATACGAACGAACCCTCGAAGATACGAGCTAAAATTCGAGTGGGGTGTCAGCTCAGGTGTCGTCCTCGTCGCATGATAGAAGTTCAAAATCATGAAGCTCGTCGCCAATAGTCCGTGTTGCTTCAGGGTGCATTGGAAATCAAAATCAAATCAAGCAAACTTAAATTCTAGATAAAATAAAATTTTGATTTTTTTTAAACGCGCAATTTATCAAGTATAAATTCAAATTTTGATGAATAAAAATATATTGTTATACCAATTTATTATTAAGAATTATCAGAGCGATTAGTTCCGCTAATAATTTTTATATTAAGGATATTTTATTGCAAAATTTTGCCTATGTATGTTTAAATGACTTAGCAAACAACTCCCTAGGAAAGTAACTTCATAAGTTGGAGAGTGTCTGTACTTTGATCTATATTGCGGTTCCAAGGAGCCATCTTCGTTAATTGATCCACGAGTTCGATCCCAGTACCACTAAAGACCCGCCGTGTAGGGCAGCGATGCACGCAAAATCTGTCGAGAGCTGAAACGTCCTCCCGTTGGTGTGGTAGTTAGGAGAGGGGGGTGCCAGCTCAGGTGTCGTCCACGTCACTTGACCATGGTTCAAAATTACGTGGTCCGTCGCCAAAAGCCCTCTTGTAGCTGAACAGTGCGACGTTAATATTCACTCACTCGTTAATTGATCAAGATTCAAAATTGCGAGGTCCGTAGCCAATTGCCCTTTTGTTGCTTTTAGAGAATGACGCCAATCAATATTCAGATCAAATTATTGTAGTGTCTAGAAAAAAGATTATTGGACGCTAAAGTATTCCAGTGCTAATTTGTAGTTTTTTTTCTAGTTCTTTTGTTTCATTGATCATTTTTAGCAATTCTTTATCTCAGCGCTTCTTAAACTGTAGTCCACGGACTCTCAGGGTCCGCAGCGCCTTCCTAGTGGGTCCGCGAAGGTCTCTTATCTAATTTTAAGTTTTCCCTCTTTTACAAATCCTGAAAGACCTCTTGAAAAATTGAAAATTACGTCATCTTTTTGACTAGATCGTTAAATTGTCCCCAGTAAAAATATTTACTAGAACATGTATTTCGATCAAGAATATTAATTTTTTTGTTTGCATTTATATAGCCGTTACTATAAAATAGTATTTTAAAAAATACACTTTTGGCCATTAAAATTGCTACACCAAGAAGGCAACATGCTACAGACGTGAAATCTAAACGACAGGAAGATGGTGTGATATGCAAATGATTAGCTTTACAGCGCATTCAGACAAAGTAGGCGCCGATAGCGACACTTAAATGTGTTTAAATGCGGAAATTGTTCAGCTGGTTTCTCATATACAAATTGCATTTAAACGTAGTTGCCTGGTGAAAATTTGTTGTGATGACTCGTGTAAAAAGCAGAAATGCGTACCAGCACGCTTAGGACTAGGATAAAGGTCGAATTGTAGCGTACCGGGATTGTGCGGTTTATCGTATCGCAGTACTGCTGCTCGCGTCGGTTGAGATCCAATGACTGTTAGCAGAATATGGAATCGATGGTTTCAGTATGGTAATACGGAACGCCGTGCTGGATCTCAGCGGTCCCCTATCACTAGCAGACGAGAAGACAGGCATGTTACAAGCATGCTCTTAATGAATCGTGCAGTCACGTTACGAGCACTGAGTCAGGAATTGGGGTCGTATGCAAGACAAAAAATGTCTGCACGAATAGTTCGGTGACGTTTGTAACAGTGTGGACTCAGCTCAGAGACCATGGTTGTGGTGACTCTTGACGCTGCATGACAGACAGGAGCGTCTTCAATGGTGTAATCAACGACGAACCTAGGTGCACGAATGGCTAGACGTCATTTTTTCAGATGATGGTCTCATCCGTGTTTGGCGACATCGTGGTGAACGCACATTGGCAGCGTGCATTTGTCTTCGTCATACTGGCCCATCAGCTGGCGTGATGGTATGGGGTGTTATTGGACACACGTCTCGGTCACCTTTTGTTTGCATTGAAGGCACTTTGAACACTGCACGTTACATTTCTGGTGTGTTACGAGCCGTGGCTCTACACTTTATTCGACCCCTGCGAAACCCTACGTTTCAGCAGGATAATGCACGACCGCATGTTACCGGTATTGTACGGACCGAAAATGTTCGGCTGTTTCCCTTGCCTGCACGTTCACCAGATCTCTCGTCAATAGAAAACGTCTGGTCCATGGTTGCCGAGTGACTGGCTCGTCACCATACCGCAGTCACTACGGTTGATGAGCTGTGGCATCGTGTTGAAGTTGCATGGGCATCTGTACCTGTACACACCATCCAATCTGTTTGACTTAATACCCAGGCGTATAAGTGCTATTATCATTGCCAGAGGTAGTTGCTCTGAGTACTGATTTCTCAGGGTCTATGCACCCAAATTTCTTGAAAATTTAATTACTTGCTACTTCTAGTATAATATATTTGTCCAACAAATATAATTTTATCTGCATTTCTTCTTGGTGTAGCAATTTTAATGGCCAGTAGTGTACATAGTAGAAACACGGGTGCAAAGATTAAGAACTGAATTCACATAGCACGACAAATACGATAACGATTGCACCTATTTCGATTTCCTAATCGAATTGCACCAATATTATTTATTTATTTGAAACTAGTAATTTGTAATATATATGGATATATTTATAAGATGTTTACTGTTTTCTTAAAGGGGAAAAATATTGTTTAAAACGTCTGTATAAATAGCAGATGCAATATTACGACTGCCTCAATAAAGGGGTGTTCGAAATTTTGGGGGTCCGCGTTGTCAAACTGATATATAAATGGGGGCTGAAAAGAACCACTGCCTTATCTCATTATCATCAGAGCCCTGGTTATAAAGGCTTAAGAACCTTTGATATATCCCAAAAGAGAATATCGAACCAAAACCATCTTCAGAAAACCTAATAACTTCAAAATTTTACCCCTGAGGAGCGCTGTCAGGCTCCTCCCCTCATCTTTCGCATTCTAAAAGAGGTCTTCTCCAGATCCGACCCATCAATGAATATTTTAACTCCTTTGTCAGTATAAAACAAGGGAAGGGGAAATTATGCATTATGGAGCGCGCCTGACACTTCTATCGTGGAGCTGAGTAATCGATTCCGTGTGAGAAATACCGAAAATACCTCTGCCAAAACAGCGATGGTTGCAGTCAGCGATTCTCATTAAGAATTAAGTGGAATCATTGTCAGACGAGGGACTTTAATCATAATTCTTACCATCCTTGTCTTCCCCTTCGACACAAAGGAAGAAACCGTCCGTGCATGCCGATATCATTTACAACTGGAGGTTTTAAAGACGTGCGGAATTCATTATTTTTCCAGCCCGTACCTTTAAAAGGATTTGAATGTTTACAAAAGGAGCGCGCCGTAGAAGCAATTAGTAATTGGATATTATGCAATTTCGTCCCCTGGAACACAATTGGATGTTTCGGAAAAGCGCGGAGAACGATGCTTTTGTTCTAAATTGGCGAATTGTTTTGTTCCTCGTGATATGTGTTCTCGTGCGTCTTGGTATGTTTTGGCAGGATTTTTGAAAAGAGAAGCGCTGTTGGTAATTGTGATTTTTAGGGAATTTGATTTATGTGAAAAGGAAGGATGTGTGTGGAGGCTGATTTTTGAGAATTCTGTCGAACAAAACTGTATTCATCTCTCTCCTAATTTAGGTAAAAAAAAGGGGGGTTATATAAAACTAATTGTTGGGTGCCGTTTCTCGACTTGTTAAATTATTCAGGATCCGTCTTTTGAAATTTTAGATAACAATGCGTGATTTTAAAACGTATTTGTTAATCAGCATTATAATATTCGATGCGCGAGAAGAGTTGTTGAATGGCTGCTTTTGGTTTTGTGCATTGTACAAAATTGCGAGAGGTTTTGAATTCGTCGTTTTAGAATGAATTGTACCCGAGAATTTTTATACTTCATCCGTTAATGCATTAAAATATTACTAAGCGCAAAATCTGTCATTTTCCGTTTTATGTCTCTAAATAGCCTTATTGTAACTAATTCTCGGAATCTTTTGTGGAGACGAATATTTAACACGATTAAATTTTTCTTGAAAGGTTGTCTATAATTTTACCTCACAATAATGTGGCAGCTGATAGATTAATTAACAGTATTCCTTAAAAATATTGACAACATTTTGCGTCACAACATCGGTTAGTAGCGGATGAACAATGGCGCAACGTACATCGCGGGTAAGGGCAGGATTCTAGCGGTTCCAGAGCCTGACTGACGCTAAGTACTTATTTAACCAATTTATAAAATATTAAAGGCAAAACCTGGCTTTACAGGAGGGTAATGATGTATTTTTACGATGCAACATCGGTTAGTGGCAGATGAACAACGTACATCTCCGCATCGCGGGTAGGAGTACTAGGCTTCTAGAGGCCCCAAAGCCTGATTGATGCCAAGTATGTATTTAACCAATTTATAAAATATTTTAAAGCAAAACCTTAAACTTTGCAGCGAGGCCCTAACATTCTTCATTACGCCACTGCGGATGGAATAGGCGATGTAAAGGCACAGAGCCGAAAGTTCGTTTTGTTAACTTCTATTTTGTCCTTTAGCGGTTTTATTTGTAAGGTAAAACTATTGGAAAGGATATTTTATCTGACCTCCAGAATAGAGCTTGCACCTCTGTTCCTCTTTTAGAAGTTCTCTCTCAATGTTTCAATACTAATTTCTGAACAGATTGGAACACACAGTTGAGGAGTTAATCCTGAATTCTAGAAAAGCTGTACAGTGGCATAAGCACTTTTATATGCTCTTTTAGTATTTTTATGTCTTTTAAATTATATTTAAATTTTAAATTTTTGAAATGTTTCGTGAAGTATACTATAGAGGAACTGATTTGTTTACTGCTTTCACTCGCAACAGAATATCTTGCGTGTTAGTAAATGTAAAACTGTCAAATTCTTAAAATTGTAAGTTTTATCATTTATTTCAAATGTGATCATGGAATTAGTAGAGGAAAACTTCTTACTTGGCGAAAAGAGTTGTTCTTTTGAAATAGACTTAGAATGTAAGACACGCATTTTAACCGGTTGTTCTAATACTTTAATACCTTTTATACCTTATATTTAACACACCTTAATACCTTTAACATTGTCTGACTTGCTGGGGAAAATACTCAACCACAAAATTTTCGTATTTTGCTAGTTATTTTGTAACCATACATTTTCTCTTTATGCATTGACTAGTTTGAGGAAAATACCCGACCACAAACATTTCATTTCTTGAATGACATAGGTTTTTCTATACATTTATTACAAATAAAATACTCTTATTCATTGTGTATTTACTTGTGTTTAAAATAATATTATATAAAACCTATGGTTTAGTGTAATATATTTCTAGAGGACTTGGTGCCAGAAAACTAAACCAATTTTAGGAATATATGGGATTCTGTAGAAGATGAAATATATAATTTGGGGTAATTACTAAAATTTGTTGACTGTATAATGCTTCAAGTCAAACGCGCGTATAATACTTCAAATCAAACGCGCGCGCGACTTCGCCTAAATGTCGCGATATACAGCCTGCAGTGGAAGCCATTCCCGCTTATCGACACTCAATAACAATGATAACAGAATTTGTCAACATTTTTTGAATTGACTATGTGTTTAGATTTGGTGAAACTGGTAGATTCTATAACATGTATGAACCTAAAATTTTTAGCTAGAAATATGAATATTTTAGTCTTATATCAACTATAAATTGTAAAACTATGCGTAATTTATTAAATTAAAATTTTTTCCCCATTATGTTTTTTTTCATGGTAGGACAGTACAAGATATTTAAAATTGCTTACTCAATTCCGTTAAATGAAGTTCAAAATTCCTTATTTTATAAACTTTTTTAATGTTTTGTAAATACATATCAAAATCTACATTTCGAACTTTTTTTTGTTATCTTGGAAAATTCACAAACTATTAAATATGTATGGAGTTCTATAAAAGGGAAATTGTGAATAAAGTTACTGATGTAATTTTACTCATCATTTTAACTGTCATCATAATCTTATCACTTTTTATAATGGAAAATAGGCCATTTCTGTAAAAAAATTTGTATTAATAAACATGTGTATTTTTCACTGTATATTTCCAAATAAGAAGCTTGCTCTATTTATTGAAAACATTTTAAGCAGAAAAAAAAGGGAAAGGGGGGGGGGATTCTCTGCAACGTTTTGTAAAGAGTAACTTTAGCCTACCGGGGACTATGTTATTGAATTTTTTTTGTATTGTATCAAATAAATGCAGAAACATCGTTACTTGGGCATTTACACTTTACATATGATGTACTACTTTAATTTGAAAAGGTGTCAGGTGACATTTCTTTTAGATTTAAAACTTTTTTGTGGTAGCAAAAATGTTTGAAGTGCTTACTGATCATCCCTATGAGCAGTGATTCTTAAACCGTAGTCCGCGAACCCCCGAGAGTCCCCATAATTTTTTAGGGGGTCCGCGAATTTTTCTCATTTTATGATAAGATTCTTTTAAGATTGCAAGGTGTACCATTCTGCACTAGATCACAAAAAGCTGCGGCTAACGACAGGCGTAAAAACTATCCCCGTGCCGTGATGAATTTCATGTGTCTCGGTCTTACGCTGTCGATCAGGTGGCATTAGCAAATTAAGAGGAGTAAATTACTACAAAAGAAAGTAACTCAAATTTAATAAAATCACACAAATGAAGTTAAGTTATACTGTTGAATGTTGAAAACAACAACAAAAACAAGTAATATAAAAAAAGTTATTTTGAGTCAATTCTTACTTGGATCACAACAAAGAAAATTTTTATTTTAGCTACTTTTCATTAATAGTTACACTTAATATAAATATGTATATACATAAGACACACACACACACACAGAATCACAACATTAAGTGGTAATTCATTTTTATTAATTATCATTAAAGTATCGTATTGTCATCCAAAACAATCGTGTATATAAGAATTTCAGTTCAACTGAATGCTTTAAAACGTGAGAAAAAAAATCACCTTTTCGATACAAGTCGCCAAAAGGGTTACTAAGTCGCCAAAAATGATGCCAACGTGGCTGTATTTGTAATTTAAATAATTAGTTTTAATCAATTTATTTTTGTTAATTATAATTAAATTATTGTATTGTCATCCAAAATAATCATGTACATAAAATTTCAGCTCAATTGAGGGCTTTAAAATGTGTTTTATTTCCGGTTGAAAATTCCACCAAGATAAATAAATAAATAAATATATAGAGAGTGTGAGCTAATAAAAAAATATGAAAATAGATATGGTTCGTTTTTTTGACCCTGTGATCTTGTTTCTATTCTGATTACCAAACGCGCTTCCTCTTCCAGGATTTGCATAGGAAAATATATAAATTCCATAATTATTTAAACATGACTAATGTAACAGTACTTATTAAAATTGTATTTGCAATTTTTCAGAAAAATCTTTTAAGTAAAAAAAAATGTTTTATTCCATGAAATAAATTGAAAATTCAAAACAGATTCTACTAGAGAAACCCTGATACCACCAGTTCGAAATTTTGCCGAAATTATTTCAACTAAACTATGCAACTGAAGCGGTCTACATTGCATTAAATGTTATATCTAGTTAGTTAACCGAATAAACTGCTCATATCTTTAAAAATTAACGAATCAACCCTCTTCATATTGTATCTCCTTTATTCACGCTGAAGTGGAATAAAGATAAAATTTAAATGCAGTGAGATGTAAAATTTGAAATGTAAATGAATAACAATGTTTATTTTATCCTGTGTTTACTCAGCCTGATTCGCATTATTAAATACTCGTGTTTGCCCTCAGCAAACGAAGATTGAAATCGCTTGTCTGAGACAGTTATACGTGCTTCTTCGATGCAATTCGCTGTGCGTAACGATCTGTATATGGTTATATAGATAGTGTGGAACTAGTTTATATTTAATCTTGATTAAAAAAAAAAATAATAAACATTTTTCTCCCTTTTATTATATGTCTGTGGAAATAAATTTTTTGTTTTTTTGTTTAAAAAAATTGATGCTTAAAACGTGAGGTCATGGGAATTTTTAAATTCTAGATAAGAGTTCTATTGTTTTAGTAAAATTCGAATTTGTAAGTTTCCTTTTGTTTTATTTTAACCCGTATTGGGGGCTGGATAATTACATTCATGGTTTCCTCGTTGGATTTGTTTTATATCATCAACATCGATATTTGTCTTTTTTTTTAAAAAAAAAAATTCTATTGTTTTTAACTAATTATTTTCTATTGATTTCAGATCGCCTTTTTTCTTGTTTGGTTCTGGATATTATAAGAAAAAAGAAAAGGTGATTTTATATTAATTCGTGAAAAATTGTTCTTGTATATTGGAGGATTCCGATGATCGTATATATGTCACGTTTTGGAATCTAGTTACATTTATAAATACAGTATGTCAATATTTTAATTACAATGTTTCAAAATTAAATTGAAATGTAACTTTACAAAATAAAAGGATATAAGTGTAAGGTATTCGCCCGTGGGTGATATCTTACTTCTAAGTTATCTTCGTGACCTAGAGGTGTGGGAGTGAATGAAGAACCAGGTGTTGCCATGATCTTAAAATGTCTATTAAGATAGTAACTTAAACACTAACAGTGATAATATTTATATTATAACTTAGTGGATCTGAGGTGAGAAAACACACACAATACGTATTACCAAATAAGCGCGACTTTAATCACTATATTCCCGCCTATTCCTAATCTCAACTTATACACAGTCCTAATAGATAACAGAGTTATCCTACCTTAATCTCGTGTTTAATCACAATCCTCTCGGATCCTAAATATCTTTTGTCTCGCGTGGAATAGTATCCACCTTGACGATCGCTCTGTCACGGATAGCTTCACATTCAATGACGGCTTTCTTCTCTTCCTTCAGTTCCCGCGCTTAAACTCAGACTAGCATAATCACTTTCCAATAGGCCATACGCTTACGTTAAACTTCTGCTATTTAAAAGGTTTCTAATTTGCAAATTCACGCTTCGCTTCTGGATTTGGTTGGAAAGAATTTGCCTTTTTCGGCCCCAAAGAACCCAAGAGGAGCTTTTGGTAGAAAACGCGATGAGCCCGTCACATAAGTTATATCGAAATAATCTTTAGTTGAAGGAATTTCATTTGTATTACTTTTTGCCGATGGCAACATGATCTTGTTTGTTTTCAAGGAAAATGGCGTCATGTATTGCAAAAGCAATGTGAATTCTCTGGTTGTGGGAAGACCGCTATTTTCGAATCCTGAGACCACCGAAGACTCGCCATGTTAATTCATGTTAAATCTTTCGTGGCTCAAATTCCTCTTTGTCATGATACGGAAGTTAAAGAGAATGAGGAGCCAGCTCAGGTGTCATCCTTGTCGCTTGACCGGGATTCAAAAATACGAGGGGCGTCGCCAATAGTCCTCGTCTTGCTTTAAAGTGGGAAATGAAATTTTGAAAACAGTTTTGGCAGTGGCGTAACGTACACCCCCGCATCGTGGAGAAGAGGAGGGGCAGGATTCTAGGGGGCCCAAAACCGAAGTTATCTTATGATCAGTGGCGTAACGGAGAACATTTCGGCTCCCCTGCAAAGTCCGGTTTTGGACCCCCAAGTTGGATTTTACAAATTGTAGGCACTTGGCGACAATCAGGCCTTGGAGCCCCCTAGAACCCTGCCCCCCCCACATTGCTGGAGTGTACGTTACGCCAAGTCCTTTGTAAGATCCGGCTTGGGGCCCAAAACCTGACTTTGCAGAGGCTCCCTAATATTCTCCGTTACGCCATTGGGTTTTAAGGCGATTCCGTCATGAATTTAATAAGACTCCACCTATGGAACAATCGGTTGGACCTATTTATATATGAATAGGTCTGTTAGAATTATTTTGTTGTAAATATATGAAGTTTTCATACAATTTGCATGTTAAAAAAGCTGTTGCAATTTTCTGTTTCCGTAATTTTTAGATTACGGAAGTAAATTTTCATTAATAAAAAATATTTTACTGTATTGTATTTAACTAATTAATGTATAGATAGGCAGATACGTATATCTAGCGTTTGCTGTGGACATTGCCGGTTTAAGCTCATTTCGGGCCCTGGGCGCAGAAGATCTACGGAACCCCTGGGCACTGGTGGATCGAAATTTATAACCAGAAAATCTGGTTAAGTCCAGCTTATCCGGGCCCCTGGCCGCTCGCTTCAAGCGTCCAATGGATAAACCGGCCCTAAATAAGGATTAAAAGATTGTCAGCAGTGGCGTAACTTACACCCCCACAACCCCCGCATCGGGGGGGGGGGAGGATTTTTGTGGGCCGGCTTATGGCCCCAAACCTGACTTTGCAGGGAAACCCTGTTCTCTGTTACGCCACTGCCTATCAGGACAGGTTGACCCGCAATATTTGCCTAAAATTGAACTTTATTGAAAGATTACTGCTCTCATGAGTAACATGCGGCCATTCGAATATAAGATTTTGTAGTATGTTTAACTTAAAAGATAGTGTTAAAGTAAATATGACCTTCGAGATCGAATTCGGCGTTTGTGAAGGAACCTTGCTCCTTCAAAACGTGCAAATTATAGTATCATATTTTAGACAAGGTTGCTTAAACAGTTCATTTCTACGAGATTTCCTTTATCGACTTTTGAATAGTAACGTAAGCAAAGGGGGGAAAAAAGTGTGTGCACCAAAGAAAAGGGAAAACCAACCATTTTTTTTCACGGGTGAAGACGTTTCATCTCAAAGTTGGAAAGTAAAAAAAAAAAAAAGAAAAAACTTCGCCTCGGAAACGTAACAATTCCCTCTTTGTAAGCAAATTTCCCTCTTCCTTCCTTCCTTATACGTGCTTTGAAAAATTCTGTGTATCGATTGCATTCCCTGGGTTGTTAAAAACGTGCGCATTTTTCTGTCCTCCGCCATCGAACACAATAAAGTGAGTAGCAACCGTTTGTGATTGCATCCGGAAAAAGTTTAACAAGTTGATGGGAGCGGGGTGAACAACCGGTCTTTGCCTCCTGTCGTCGCGATACACAACAGTGAGTGCGAACAACAGTTGGACACCATCTCTCATCTGACTTGGTACTATTATTCTGAACCCTAGTACCGCTTTTTCCACTAGGTGCCTTGTTTCACGACTATTTATGGGTATCGGCACTCTTGGGGTTGTTGGAGTGGACGCACGTCATGCGTCGGTGGGCCCTTTGAGAGTATTTTTGTGTTAAGTTTTTAGGGTGTTCCAGTGTTTTCATAATTGCCGTCCTGTCTGTCAGTTTTGACAGACTTGTAAGGCACATAATGGGATGATTTGGAGTAAAATACGGAAGTGTCTTTTGAGGTGTTTGGGATTTTGTGTTTTTTAAAATGACAAGATAAACAACTCGGGAAGATGAAATTGGAAAATGCTGTGTGCGAGTTGACTCTTGCCGAAATTGTTTTGGAGGAGTTGCAATTTTACTTTATTTTAAATTGCTCTGGGATATGTGAAAATAATTTTCTTTGAATTCCAGTTCAAAATGTGCTATTTTTGATAATATACATATTTCGGATCTGTTTATGATTTCCCGGAGTGACGTAGGTTAAAGTCCTTGTGCCACTGAAGGCGGCTCGCCTTGTAGAGGGGACCGATGCACTTTAAATCTGTGGAGGCTCAATGTCCTCCCGTTGGTGCGGTGTGGTAGTTAGAAGAGTGGGGTGCCAGTTCAGGTGACTTCCTCCGTCACTTACCGAGGTTCAGAATTACGAGGCTTGTCGCCAATAGCCCTTGTTTTATAGTACGACAATCTAATTTTAGAATGAAGTTACAGTTTTCCAATTCATATTAGATTTTTTTCTGTTTTTTCAGAATAGTGTGTATTTAAGAAGTGATATTTATTATATGGATTTTATGTGTATGCATATATATGTAATACAGTAGAGTCCCAAAAACTCGGCACTCGATAACAAGGCAATCCCGATAACTCGGTTACACTCTTATAGTTCTAAAAAACCCCTGCGTGTAGACCCGTTCACGGGTGATAAGAGGACATAACGCATTTCTTTAAAAAGAAAATAGCCAGTTTTTTTAAAGTCGGCTTTGCAATGCTTTTTTCATATATCAGGTAAATTACTGTATACTATGTATTCATTCATTTTCATGTAGAGTAAATGCTCTATGCCAGCGATACTCAACCTGCGGGCCCATTGGGCCTTTTTAAGTGGCTCGTTCATGACCTACTGCTCTGAGAAATTAATTTATTTAAGAGCAATTTATTAAAAATTTGGCGAAAAATTCTTTCAGCCAAGAAATCAACTACCGTAAAATCCGGCGTATAACGCGCACCTATACTTTCAAGATGCAATTTATAATTTTTAGGTATATTGGCCGTATAACGCGCTCCCCATTTTTTGCGAAGAAACCGAAATGTATGCTCGTATGTTTTGAAATAATTTATGCGAGGTATTATTCAAAGCTTTTGAAAAAAATAGTATACTCTTTGAATTACAACCCTTTAAGTTCATAAGGAATGTTATTTCTTTCACAGAAACAGTATTTCGATATATGTAAAAGTCTGATCTTTTTCTATGCTCATCTTTTTTTGTATTTTTAAAGCTCTCCTTTTTTATACCCGGCGTATAACGCGCACCCGTAAATTTCGAGCATATTTTTTGTGTTAAAAGTGTACGTTATACGCTGGATTTTACGGTATATCTGTTTTGCTTTTTGCTAGTGATGTCCTTCATGTTCAAATTTTTTTTTTTCTATTTAATTTTAACGGTTAATGATAACAGACAGCTGGGGAGTAGCGACCATTTTATGAGTAGAACAAATTTTTAACTGACCCTCATGTCTTGCAAGTGAAAATATTCGAAGAAAATAGGTTGTTTCAAGATAATTTGTAAGTTGACTATTTTGTAGTGATGAACAAACATGGGTCAG
>BMAV01007172.1:253642-263897 GCA_019973955.1 Trichonephila inaurata madagascariensis
AAAAAGAAGAATCCATTTTGTATTTTATGAGGAAATACTTCCAATTGAAAGTTCTGTGTGATCACTATCTGATCGTATTTTATTTCGATTTTCTCGATTAAGATCTTTGGATTTTAATTTCTCTCAATGCTTCGACACGGATTCGTGGCCAAAGTAGTCACGTGTTTGTGGTTGGTTTATTTTCGACCCGTCGTGTAGGAGAGGGGTGGGGGAAGGGTAGTGCACTTTAAATCTATCGAAAAGTTCCTGAAAATTTGGAGAGAGGGTGTCAACTTATTTGTCGTCCTCTTCACTTTAAGGTATCCGACTACGTTGGAAACCGTGATTTTACAAAAGCGTATAAATAGATAATATTTACGATATTTAGTGTCACTTAGATTAGAAAACGTATATAAAATTGTTTTAAGAATAGTATTACAATAAAAAATTATTTAAGTACAATATTTTGTCAAAAAAAGAACATAGAATGACCCCTTTTCAAAATATTCTCTTTTTGTGAAAAAGGCTTCTGTTATAATAATATTTCGCCTGTCAATAGCTCAGACCTCTGTACAGAGGCTCAACTAGAATTTTTGAAATATATAACTTAGAAGTGGGTTTATCCATGTTTTACGACAACAGGGGAGAAATTTTAAGAAAAAATAACGCCGATAATTATTTCAAATGGTTGTAACTCTGAAAATAATGTGAATTTTTCAAAAATCATAGTTGAGCCTCTGTACAGAGGTCTGAGTTATATACAGGCAAGATATTATTCTAATAGAAGCATTTTTCACAAAAGGAGAACATTTTGAAAACAAGGTTATTCTAAGTAATTTTTTGCCGAAATAGTGTATTTAAATAATTTTTTTTGTCAAAATGTCCTTAAAACAATTTTATACATGTATTCTAATCTAGATGACACTAAATATCATGAAAATTATCCATTTACGCGCCTTTTTAAAATCACGGTTCCGAACGTAGTCGGATACCTTAACGCAGTTCTAAGTTACGAGATCTGTCGCCAGAAGTCCTCGTGTTGCTGCAAAGCAGGGCATTCAAAAAAAAATCTATTTTCGTAATCGGCTAATATCATGTGACGTTTTAGTCGCGTGATAAATGCAGTGTGTGTTTCCAGCCAATCCATGTGCCTCACTGTTGAAAATTCATGTTTTTACACAAACTTTCTGTGTCAAAAAGTACACATTTACGCATACAGTAATAATGATTATAGGGAAACAATGTATTTTATTTAAGAGCATTATTTTAATATGTGTAAAAAATTTTATTTTGATGAAAAATTTTGTGAAAAATCGTAATGTTTAGACATTTTTACCGAATTATCAAGCTTGGAAATTGCATCTGGGTTTTACAAATACAAATCGAATGTCAGCTCTGAATTCAACTTTTAAACGCATGATTATATTTTTCACGTGACCAGCGTGAATTTAACCCATTGATTCGTTTCTACCTGGTTTATAGTTAATTCCATTTGATTGTTTATTAACATCGCACTTTCTAGTTACAAGAAGGCTACTGGCGACGGATATCATAATTTTATGGTTAAATTAACTGGTTTAAAATAGTTTGCAAACACCTTTCCAACTTCAAAACGGTATCTTTTGAATTTTAATTTATTTATAGTGTTGTTTGTAAGCAATTAATTGAATTGAAAAATATTTTTTTTTAATGAGAGAAAAAAAATAACCATACAAAACTTTCGAGTGGCTGCGGTAGCCTTGTGGTTACGGTCATGAACTCGTGGCTGACGTGTCATGAGTTCGAGCCCTAATGCCACTGAAGAAATGCCGTGTTGAGGGACTGATACACACGTTCAATTAGTCATGGTTCATTCGTGTGGGGTGGGAGCTTGGAGAGGGAGGTATGCCTGCTCGGGTCCCATCCTCGTCACTTGACCAAGGCTCAAAATTATGAAGTTCGTCGCCAATAGTCCGTGTTGCTTTATAGTGCGACATAGATAAACAGTCACTCACAAAATTTTCGAATAGATATAGATTAAAAATAAATACGAAATATTTTTTTTCTAGTTTATATATAAAGTTGGATGTAGAATAAACACTTTTAGTCTTACTCAATTAGGTAATATGTAATAAAGCTATTCGGTTATCAATCTTCATTGTGCTTCTACCCTATTCAGCAGTTAAAACTCTGCGGTTTGATATTATTTTAATGTATAATTTCTGAACTAAATGTATTTTTCGATCAAAAGCGCATTTCTTTTAACTATTCCCAGCTTTCACTTTTTTTTATACCCATAACGAGAATTAAGCCGATTACGCTTTTCCCCGTTCCGTTTCGATTAACTCATTACTATTTCTCAAAACGGACCCATCCTGCGCAACACATCAACTGTTTGTTCTCTTCACTTTTCCCGACTAATAACCGGTGCTTGTGTCTTCAGAAACGCGGGTAATCTTCCCCAAGCCTAATTTACCCTTTTCGTCACGTCATTTAGAGGACTGTCTTCCTCCGCCCTCCAGTCCACTAATCAAGGGCTCTGCGCCCTAACCTAGTTCCAGGCCTGAGGCTGAGCTCAATCATCATTAGTTCGATAGGCGAATGGCATTTTACTCGTTGTCTGACAGACCTCTTAATCATTCCCTTTTTGATTGAGAATCCCAGCCCATTTCTGGAGCCGCCTTTCGACCTTCTGTAATAACGATGTCTTAAATCGACCTTTGTTATTTGACTCTCTCTCCTTCTTCTGTGCCATTTTCTTCCTTATCTCCCGAACGATTTATTCATTGGTCCCACTAAAAAGAACATATGTTTTGTAGTTCAATGGAGAGAGAATTATTGTGAAAGAAAAGAGGGATAAATTATATTTTTCGGTAGTTTTAGTTTTGGTGATGTCGTTAAGTAATGGATTGCGTGAATTATGGATGATTGATGTATGGTTTTTATGACCATTTATTTTTGTTGAGTATATAAGCCGATTCGTGTGTTATCAGCCGAGATTTCAAAAATTTACGCAAAATTCGAAACTCGTTCTAACATTGTGTGACCCCGTTAAATTACTTCGAAACATAGTAGCGTTAGGGATCACACAGGTAATTGCCAAAAAGACATTTTATTCTAGATTAAATAATAAAACGGTAGATTCAAAATTAGAAGCCCAGTGGCTGCATGGTAGCGTATCGCGCTTCCGCACCTTGGGTCTGGGGTTCTATTCCCCTGCTGGGCAAGGTCGACTCAGCGTTTCATCTCTTTAGTGCGTCGATAAATGAGTGTTAGCTTGCTTAGGGACTAAACACTGGGGGTTCACTTCAGACTGACCACCTGATCGGGACATCTGCTCATGCACCTCAGCGCCCAAGGGTACGTATATTGAGATGGGCACAGTGAGCCTTGGCCCTCATGGATTGTTGCGCCACTGAGTTTAGTTTAGATTTAATATTAACATGTCACAGTTTTTCGCGATTGAAACGTTTTAGTCAATTTCAGTTCCGTCTGTCACCAGTAGGCAAAGTTCATCTCCCCAGGTTCTTGAGGCGTGGCTGTCCCCGATTACTCAACCGAGCGTCTTTAAAGAGCACAAAACTTCAGAGTGAAGTTATTTCGTAAATAGGAAGCAATCGAGTGTTCCGTTCCTAGCCGACCGTTCAAACTACCTGGGCGGGTCACTTTCACGTCCGCAGTCACCTCTCATTGGCCCGTGTAACAGCTTCTCCTTGCTTTAGTCTTACTCCATTGGTGCTTGGGAATAATAGACCGGCCCGTCTGGTTCCCGCTCCGAAACGGCGTCGTGTTTATGAACTAAAGCTTTTACTTGTCACAAACACTGAGGATGTGCCTTTGTCTCAACCGGCCGATATTACTCTCCATTCATGTCGTTTGCGGCCCAGATGTGCGAGGGGAACCCAACACAAAGGAAACTGTTCCTCGAAGCTTCCTTCCTTTTGAGCGTTGTGACTAACGATCGTTGTATGTTGGCGAAAGAAAAGTTGTTGCGACATAAAGCCATTTTCCAAATCAGTTCACATATGTTATGCCTTTGTAACGACGAGAGAATAGCCGGTCCTTTTTTTGGAGATACAATAACCCATCTGGACAACTTGGTCCCCCATACGTCAATCTTGACCAGTATTGTTGGGGAGAGTTCGGGTAATGAGCAGACGTCACACCGTAAAAAGCCGAATTGAAAGAAATCTTGTTGTTTTAAAGCATGTTGCCATGACGATGAAAATGTTGTCAAACGGGTAGGATATCAAAAATAAAAATTAATTTGATAAACTTTACTATATATTAATAATAAAAAGGAATTTTACATTTGTGCGTCTAAAATTGTATGAGTGTAAGAGGGTTGAGGTGGGTGAAAAAATTAAAACTTAGAAATTTTTTTACATGTTTGAGAGTAGGCGGGGGAAGTCTAACCAATCTGGTTGCAGCCAAGATATCCGTGAGGGAGATGAAAAAAAGTTAAGATGCATTGGTGTCGAGAGGAGCTTCTGTGATTGGCTCAATATATGATACATTCGGTACTTACGTGTTTATACTGTCGACCAATTTCGCCATACGAAAAGGCATCGTCAATTCAAAAAAGCCTACAAATGCTGTCGACGTTATTATTATAGAAGAAAATTTCATATCATCATCATTTCATATGCAAGAAATTTTTGCAACGTTGTAAAGTATAAATAAATTATAAATAGTAAGTTTTTGTGCTTTTTTTCCCCCTTGATGTTAATTTAATCTAAAATATTTGGCAAAAAAAAAAATTAATACTAAAGGCAAATTTGAGTGGATTGAAAATACTTGGGAATTTTGTGACATTAGCAAATCCTTTACTGTAATAGATTTGATGAGGTGTGGTGGTGGTGGAAGTGTGGGATGATGGGGAACAAGGATTAAATTTTTATCATCGTATTTTATTTTTTTTAGCACTAATGTAATTCAAAATATTTTTCTTATATTGACACAAGTGTATTAATTGCGAACCAAGCCAATCTGTTAGTTTTCTCCTGTTCGTAAATTAAGACGATAGGTTATATTTTGAGACAAAACACGGCATACAACTAAGTTTTAACAAAAGAACTATTTGTCTGTATGCTTGCATCTTCAAAACAAAAATATAGAAACGGTGGCTTGAACTCTTTGTTTTTATGGTGTGCGCATTTATTACAACTAATTTAATATGTATGTAAACGCTCTTTCAGTGAAGCAGATGTAAGAGGAAATGGGGGAATTTTCAAAGTACGAGATATGCAAATGTTTTGAGCCAATAAACTGCAGAGATGGATTAGATGTAATACACTTAAAATTTCTTTTGCTTCCTGCTGCACTTTGACAAGATAATTAATATTAGTTTGTTTTAATATGCTAAAACTGTAGTTATAAAAATGAGATAACTACAGTAGAAATATTACTGAGACTCATTTTGTAATAGTTATAGGAAAAGATTCAAACGCCTAAGATGAAGATTTGCTTAGATGTCTGGAAAACGTGTGTAATTGCATTGTTCATTGTAATTCAGTTGTTCTGTTCAATTACTGTCATTGTTACGCTGGAAGAACATGAATGTGCACTCAAACTTGTTTTTATGCAATGGATTTGGACTGTATAATTGAAAACGCATAAAAAAAAAAAACAAGTAATATAAAAAATTCTTTTTAATTCAATTCCTACTTAGATCAAAGAAAAAATTTATTTTAGCTACTTTTTATTAAATAGTTACAATTAATATAGATATGTATATACATACGACACAGAATCACAACATTAAGTGGTAATTATTTTTTTATTAATTATCATTAAAGTATCGTATTGTCATCCAAAACAATCGTGTCTATAAAATTTCTATTTGTAATTCTTTAATTAGTTTTAATTAATTTTTATTAATTATAAATTACTGTATCTTCATCCAAAATAATCATGTATATAAAATTTCAGCTCAATGGAGTGCTTTAAAATGTAGTTTATTAACGAATGAAAATTCCACGAAGATGAATGAATAAATAAATATATAGAGTGTGAGCTAATAGTAGGAATTGAAAAAAATAAGTGCCACATTCCCGGCCAGCTCGGGCCCTTGTCGTTGACCGAGGTTCGTTGACAAAAGCCCTCGTGCTGCTTTGTAGTGCCACGTTAATAAACACTCCCTCACTTTGTGCATCGCTGATCGATACTTATAAGGGGTGTTCAAATGAAAGTGATTCGAGGTGTGTATACATGAGATGCGTAGGGACAGAAATGAGACAGATACAGAGATAGAAACAATAATATTTAATGAGTGAAATGCACGCAATCTGTTAAAAGAAATCACCCATTGCTTAAGAAGGTTACGAATTCCGTCCGTGAAGAACGCTGTTGGTTTATCATGGAACCAGTTCAGAACTGCAGCCTTTACGTCATTGTCGGAGCGAAATCGTTGACCCATTAGGCTGTTTTTTTTCCAGCTGTCCAAAGATGTGATAGTCGCTAGGTGACAGATTTGGACTGTAAGCTGGATGTTCCAGGATTTCTCACTTTTTACTAGCCAGTGCCTCGGCACACACCTTGGCGGCATGCGGTGTTGCATTGTCTTACAAAATGATGACACCTGACGACAGCATACTTGGACATTTGTTTTTGATTGCCGTATGCAGCCTATCAAATGTTTGGGTGTACCGCTGAGCATTGATGGAGATGTCCTGCTGCTTAAACTCCAGTAATAGGGGTCCCTGCATATCGGAAAAATGCCGTCTATATCATCTTGCCAGATGCCTGCTGAGCTTTGAATTCTTTGGGCCTAGGTGGGTCGGGATGTTTTTATTGCATGCTTACAGACTTCCCTTTGGGTTGGAAGTGGTAACACTAGGTTTCATCTCCTGCCACTAAGTGCTGCAGTAAGTCGTTATCGTTATCACTGTAGTGCAACAAATGCTGTAAACTCTGTCCCATTTCGGCTTACACCCTTACAAAGTTAAAAACTTAATTACAGCTTGCTCATCCGTTTTGGACGCAGTTGCATCTACACCAGCCATTTTAAAATGAATGCCACGTCCTTACGAATGCAGATCACAAATCTGGTTGCGCACGCGCGTGAATGGTACACACACCTTCACAATCGCGTTTGTTTCACGAAAATACATTCAGGGGGCTCACCTTCTTTAGGTGCGTACTGGTGTCACAATCCCGAGGTACCCTAGTGATCTTTTCCTTTTCCCAAGGGGTTTACTATCTTTGGTAAACACGGGTGTCACGACCCCGGGGTACCCCAGTGATCCTTCTCTATTTTCGACCCTCCATCTTGTCATCCAATTTCTTCTTTTCCCGTCCAGACCACAGACCTATGAATGTTTGGCGCAGTATAGCTAAAACTGGCTCTTGCGCCATAAAACACCAAACTCAACTCAACTCAACACGAAAATACATTGAAAATTGTTTGCATGCGACGCTTCGAAAATCCCTTTCATTAGAACACTCCTAATATATTCATTCTGAATTCTAAAACGAACAACAAAGAAAACAATTTATTAATAATAATTAATGAAGAACGCCAGATATATTTTATTTCGCCAATTGTATATAGATATACTTGAATCCGAAGCCTTAAATTTAAAATAAACTTTGAAATTAACCATGTAAAATCTCATTGTCTGAAACTAATCTGTGATTTTCATTGCTACCGATTGACGTTTTCTATCGTCCTCTACAATGACGAATCTCGCAACTGTTTACAAAATCGTAAATAACAGGGTTGTCAAATGGACGGCTCTTCAACTGATTTCGCGCACTTCGTGATGATGTTGCACAAAACGTTGAAAGCGTGCATTATTTTGCATAGTATAATGCATAGTTTACGAGAATAATCGTTCCAGTTTCAACTATCCAATTCATCTAAATTAAAATCTATTAACAATGTAGAGGTCATGAATGTACTCTCGCGAAATTAAGGGTATTATTAATTCTAAGTGCGTGATGAAACTTCAATTTTAAAATAACCGAAAACTCTCGTTATCATAAAGTACTAATGTATATATAGGGGAAAAGCGACTCGCATATTGCAAAATCTTTGGAACTTATTAGACCTACAGCCTTGAAATTTGGAAAGAGTATTCCTTTTAACCCTTTACGTACCCTTACTTATTTTTTTCGTATGTTAATGAAGACCTTAGAAAACGATTTGACTATTTATGTTAAGTGAACAGTGTATATAATTAATTTTACAGTTGAATATCTTTAATTAATTAATTAGCTCTAACGGATTAAAGTTCCCAAAGTTGAGTATTTTGTTTATGTATATCCCTCAGTTTTCAATGTAATGATCACAAAAAAAAATTTATTCTATGAAAAAAACTGCAATAAATCTTAATACGGTACATAAAGAGTTGAAGAGTAAGATCCAATAAGAATGGAATTTTCGAAAATCAACTTCCAAAGGGGTTACGGGGGTGTAAGATAAAAATTCCCGTTTTTGAACTGTTAGACCAACAGATTTGAAATTTGGTAAGCATGTTTTTTTTTTTTTTTTTTTTTTTTTAAATAAATTCGATAAGAACTAGTTTTGCGGAAAATGACTCCCAAGGGAGATTGCAGAGCTGAAGGGGGAGGGTGCAGGGGCGTTATAGATGAAAATTTCCCATTTTAGCTATTAAACTTAGAAAAGTGAAATTCGGTGTGGGTGTTTCTTTTGTTGAGTATTTAATGGGTACTCAACCAGTTGAGTACTTACGTTAAAAACGGGTTTTGTAGAAATCTAATACCAAGGAGGTTTGGGTGGGTTTACGGGTGTGTTATAGGTTTAAGAAAAAACCAGTTTAAGAACAATCAGACTCACTGGCTTCGAGTTTGGCAAGCATGTTTCTTTTAATGAGTAAGAGATCCGCTAAAAATAGTGTTTGAGAAAGTCGATTACGAAAGGGGAGGGGGAGCTACAGGGGCGCAAATGATAAGTATACTTTTGTTTTAGAAATTCAAGTCCTGTGCTCTTTAAATCAAAGGTGTGTGTGGGCTGCACAAGCGAAAGCTTAATGCTTGAGCTTAGACACAATAAACTAAAAAGAATGTATTGCAAAATGTCATGAAATATACCAAGAGAAGCGGGGGGTTAATGGCTAATAATTCATAATGAAGGATTATTTGTCTGAAGGTATGTAATTGAAAAATTTTTAAAGTTTTTAAGATAATTTTTTCTTTTAGATGTAAAGATTTCGATTTTTTTCCCCTGTCGGGCTGCATAATAGCAACTAAGCCTTTGTAAATATGGCAAGTTCCTAAATATGAGAGCCATCTAGCGGCATCTCTCGCTACCAAATTTTGGCACTTGAATTAATTTAACTCAAGCTCTCGTTGAATGCTAAATATTGCCTTGATTTTTATTTTTGCCGAGAGTACCATAGTCAAATTGATACTCAAGGGATGCCATTTACATGGATTTTTAATATTTATTAAAGAAAATTTAGAAATATTTGAGAGGGGTCTCTCTCTCGTTAATTAAGAAAATTTAATTACCGATTCATCTTATAAATTCAGCGATCGATAAATGAGGACTACTGCGCAGTACATAATGAAAAGATTAAACAAACTTCATTCTTTCTTAAGCAACAATTCCAAAGCGATTCAGTAATCCCTTCTAACGACACTGTTTAGGCGTGTTCAAAGCAGTCACTGTAGAAATTACTTTGCTCTTTTGCAAATCTAATCTAACAGGGAAAAGTCTACATCCACGACAAAATCATTTTTGCGAAAACACTTCCAACGCGTAAACGTTCTAAAAATGTCATTTTCATATTAAATTTAGGTTTCAGTTTGGAAAATTTACAGGAAGAAAAAGGAAGAAGGGAAGAAAAAAGGATAAATAATATAAAAAGCTCATTCTTAATTCGTGGCTATCGTGTAAGCTTTCATCCGAAACTCATTTTATTGGATGAGAGGAAGGAGAGGAAAAGTAAAGGAAGGAAGAAAAAAGTGAGAAAAGCGCTCCTGGATTAATTCCCAGCTGGGATTCTCATTACTTTAGGATTTAGAAGGCGTATCTCGAGAAACAAGTGTGTGAATGGCTCTTCAGAAGGGGTCTACTTAGCAGAATAAATCGTTTGGTAGGATGGATCTTTCTGCCTGTTCTATCCAGCTTTCTTATCGCCACCCCCATTTTTTTCCCTTTAACTTTTTTAGCATCCATCAATAGTGCGAATTCGATCGTGCCTAAATTTAAATTCCGGGATTTTCTTTCGGATTTAGGAAGGGGGGGGGTCTTTCTTTTTTGGCACTTCTTCAGCTCTGTGCCAGAATAATTTGATGTCAGGAGGAAGAGTAAACCGGTGGGACGTTTTTT
>BMAV01007172.1:292345-303866 GCA_019973955.1 Trichonephila inaurata madagascariensis
ACTCTCCAGATTTGTATGTTGTGCCTTCCTGAACCTCATATTTCAAACTTTTGCATTTTTGAAGGGCCTTTCTTTTTTTACGAGACCTTTTCTTATCTGGTTTAGAATGCCTCGTAGAATCAACAATTCTCGTTTTGTCGATATACCAAGAATATCCTTTCATTTCAGAACATAATTTCATTCCTAACTTTTAAAGTAGAGGTAATAGATCAGCAAATCCAGAATTAAAAAGTATTATTGCGATATAATTTCTTAAACGGAGTGTTTGTATCTCAACAAAATTGTCTTTCTGGATTATACTCCACACGACATTGTTAAGACTCTCATTGCGGTTCTGAGCTTTCCCGTGAAGACATTTTCTTAGGAGATTTTGATCGCAAAGTTAATTATAAGTCTTTTTAATAGAATTAATAACTGAATTTGAAAGATCCGTTGGTTTTCCTTTCAACGTTTCTCCAGCAAATTCTGCTCTCAGGAAATCTCTTCTTTTTTTACCTCATTCATCTTGTTTTTGACATGACAACTTTAATTTAATTAAAAATAATTATAACTCTATACAAAAGTACTAATAAAAAAAGTTAAAAAGAGATCTAATTTTGAACACAAATAATAAAAAGATAGCAACTCGTTTAAATCAAAACAAACATTGCAATCAGTTAATTGTTGCTTATTTGAAGGGCAAATATATCTATTAAAATATTTATAAAGTAAAATAAAGTTTACTAAACATAAAAAGAATTCGTTAAAATATTTTTAAAAAATAAAAATCTCATTTTGTCGGTGAAAATCAACCGAAAATTCACACTTCCTGTTTCGATTTTGGCTTACTACCTCAAACAAAAACAGCTATAACTCTTTCTCATTGACTCAGAATTAAAAGTATTATATTTTTAGAAAGCTTATTAAACAAGCTACAAAAATAGGCTATAAAAGAAATTTCGATTTTTTTTGATGAAAATGATGGTTTTAAACCAGTCGGATACCTTAAGTATGTTATACTCCAAGAAAATAAACTTTTTGAAGCATTTTTTGTCATACGGTAGCTTTTTTCAATATTTCTTTCAATACCATTTGAAAAGTTAATGAATTTTTCTTTTATCAAAACATTGTTTTTGTGATATTGTATGTGTGTAATACTAATATTTTGACATAATACTAATAATATCTTTGCTTAAGATTGTACTCTAGTTAAAATATTATACATTATAGCTTACCTTCAAATCAAAAAATGTGTATTGTAAAATGTATATACGCAAAAATTTATTTGTTGGTTTTTAACGATTTCCCTTCTTTTTTCAGGTAAGAACTCAACTGTTTCTCTCTTTTAAAATGAAGAGTGGTATTTTTTTTTTAAGCAATAGAAAAAGTTGTCCTACTTTTGAAGCCATGTTCAAGGAAAAGATTGGTGAGGATACTGACTTCATATGTACCCAATATTTGATATTCTTTCATTAATAGTTTTCTTTCTTCCCTTTATTTTATTTTGGATCTTTATGATTAAAACCACTGTTTATGTGTTAATGTGAAACCAGAAAGTGATCGATAAATACGTTTTTTATCTCATTTGCCAATGTTATAAAAATTTTAAAAAACTGTATCTCTTGGTAAATCTACATGGATTTGAGAAATGTGCTCAATTCTAAAGCTCGAAAAAATATAATGAAATATTTATGATTACAATATTAATTACTTATTCTAGAATTCATCATGGGCTCACCTGTCTCCATTTTAAACATGTAATGTAAAATATCAGTTTAATAACTAATTAATTCTGTGTAATGATTTTTTATTTAACCAGATCGGTTTTGGAAATTAGCTTTATCGAACTCAAACGTCACGTAGTATTTGGAATTTTAACAAAGGACACGTCTGTTTGAAAGAATGATTGTTTAGATAGAGGCACATTAGTTCAAACCCATGTTTACCTGAACATTAGTGATTATTTTAATTATCTTGTGAAAATTAATTTCAAATATGTAGAGTTGAGTATAAAGGGCAGTTGCAGGTACATTAACTCCGGAAATATTTCGATTTTTCGGAAGTATTCGCGTCGTAATTTATTCTAAATTATTTTACTTAATTTTGAAGAAAAGGAAAATTTTACGAACTTTTTTCAGAAAATATACTCAGTGATAACTCACACGCTTGCCATAACCACAAATAACTCGTTCGTTCGCCTATCCACCAACTCACTGGTGGGGGAGTACTGTGGCTGTGTGTGTATCTCTAAATAAGCCAATAATAGCTTCCGGACCGGAGTGATCACTTTTGTCTAGTAGTATGTTACGTGCTTACGAGTCCATAGTTCGCGGGTTCTAATCCTCGACAGTAGTTTGACTCATGACACGAGTCCGTTACCTTGACCACTAGGCTACCACGATCACCTCCGTATAGAAGGGCTGATGCAAGTTAAATCTTTCATGGTTCAAAGTCCTCAAGTGGGTTTGATGTGGAAGTTTGGAGAACGTGGGGCCACCTCTGGTGTCGTCCTCGTTTACATCGCCAATAGACCTGTACTGACGTCTAAGTGGGACGTTAATAAATAATTAAACAAAATGTTGCGATCCGTTGCCAATGGCTCGCGTATTGCTTTAGAGTGTGACGTTAATGAAGTGGCCGCGGTAGCCGAGTGGTCAAGGCATCGAATCGTAGCTGACCTTATCGCGAATTCGAGCCCAGTACCACTAAAGACCCGCCGTGTAGGGGAGCGATGCACGTTAAATCTGTCGAGAGCTGAAACGTCCTCCCGTTGGTGTGGTGTGGTGTGATAGTTAGGAGAGGGGGTGTCGTCCCCGTCACTTCACCAGGGTTCAAAATTACGTGGTCTGTCGCCAAAAGCCCTCTGTAGCTGAGCAGTGCGATGTTACTCACTCACGTGACGTTAATGAAAATTAATCAATTAAAAAAACTCCTTAGTTTTAAACATTAGAAAAGAGATGTTAATGAAACAAGAATTAATATATTGGATTTTTTTTTCATATATCGCTAAACAATGTCTGTAATTTTTAAAAAAATTTATAACTAAAATTTTTTTTTTATGAATCTTGTATTGTGTCTCGTATATTAATTTAAAATTGCGGGAAGTTTATATTTTGTTTTTTTAAAAGATGATCTGGGAAATGAAAACATTCACGACGTAATTATTTTTTAATCACTCGATACAGCAGCGTCTGTTTGCTAAAGTATAATAAATTTGCTTCAGCAGTCGTCGCTTAATGCATTTTTAAAAACTTCCTGTCGTATAATATATGAATAAAAAAAAATAATTTTATTTTAATAATTCATGGATAAATAGAATCATGCATTTTTCTCCCATCGCAAAATTTTATAACAGCCTTTCAGCGCTTTTAATAATTAATTGCTTATGTTTCCGTGCAATCTCGAATTTCAAGCGAAATTCTTTTTTCTTTTCAAAGGTTACATTTAGGCTCAGTTATGTCTTTAAAATACATAGCATCAGAAATATTTATTATGAATTTTCGCTTTTATCATTATTAATTTCAATGCTTTGAGTAAAAACTGTTCTTTATATGGAAATGTAGAAATGAAAACTGTATTTCTCTATGGAGAATAATCGCTAAAAATTTATGTATTTGATAATTCTCAGTTATAAAACTTATTAATCTACGTATTTTAAGTACTGTATTAACTTGTGCAGTATTGTTACACATTGTAAAACCTTTGAATAATCATTGGCATGCAGATGGGATTACCTTATTTAAAACCTCTTTAAAAATTGTCTGTGAAAGTGTATGAAAAGTTCAAGATTTTATTGTACATACCAGCTGCATGGCCCGGCGTTGCACGGACTTTCTCTTTCCCTCATGACGCCAGCAATTATGTGTGTGTATTTGTACGCGCGCAATGTGAGTGATTTCTAAAATTATTTCATTAAATTTCCCTTTTTTGAAATTTGTTCCACTTATTTTCGATTTAAGACAGGTTTCTTTTCTCTCTCTCTAGCCCGGCATAACACGGGTTTTTTTAGTGTAAAATTATTGTTTCCTCTTCCCCTTCTCCTCACAGATAAGATATAGCTTCAAATTTCGATGTATGACTTATAAAAAACAATATTGCGTTAGTTAAAAAATTATTAATGTGAAGCAATAAAAAGAAAG
Source organism: Trichonephila inaurata madagascariensis (assembly GCA_019973955.1). Lineage (NCBI taxonomy): Eukaryota > Metazoa > Arthropoda > Arachnida > Araneae > Nephilidae > Trichonephila > Trichonephila inaurata. The sequence continues at coordinate 296,464 of BMAV01007172.1, forward strand.
CGATTCTGATGCTAAGAGTTAAAGAACTTTCATCATTTTTTAAATAATAGTTAGTTTCTAAGACAAGTTCTAAGTTTAGCAACTTAGCCTTTTCAGACAAGTATCCAAATGCGAGTGCCATTTCATGGTGGCACCATCTAGTGGTGTCCTCTCTACCAAATTTGGATGCTTGAATTAAAAAAAGTAATATGAAAAAAAAATTAAGTCAATTCCTACTTAGATCAACAAATTTTTTTTTTATTTTAGCTACTTTTTATTAAATAGTTACAATTAATATACATATGTATATACATATGAGATAATCGCAACATTAAGTGGAAATTAATTTTTATTGTCATTAAAGTATCGTATTGTCATCCAAAACAATCGTGTCTATAAAATTTCAATTCAACTGAATGCTTTAAATCGTGAGAAAAAAATCTTTTAAAGTTTTGACCAAATTCGCTAAAAATGAAACCAACGGGGCTGTATTTGTAATTCTTTATATAATTAGTTTCAGTCAAATTTTAATTGTCGTATTTTTACCCAAAATAATAGTGTATAGAAGATTGTAGCTCAAACAGGCGCCTTAAAATGTGAGAAAAAAAAAAACATTTTCATGTTTTGACACAAGTCGCGAAAAGGGTCGCTAAGTCGCCGAAAAGGATGCCAACGTGGCTATATCTGTTATTCTTTAAATAATTAGTTTTAGTCAATTAAAATTTTTTTTAATTATAATTAAATTACTGTATTGTCATCCAAAATAATCATGTATACAAAATTTCAGCTCAGTTGAGCGCTTTAAAATGTATTTTATTAACGATTAAAAATTCTACCAAGATAAATAAATATATAGACAGTGTGAGCTAATAGTAGGAATTGAAAAAAAAATAATTCAAGCTCTCGTCGGATGCTATATATTACCGTGATTTAATTTTGCCGAGAGTACCAGAACCAAATTGATTCTCAATGAATCTTTTACAAGCCACATAATCATACGACATTCGTGCTTACGGTTTCCACATCCAAAAAATCTTGACTCCAGCTGGAGTCGAACCCGTAACCTTAGACTCATGAAGCGTGCACGCAACCTCTAAGCCACCGGAGCCTATTTCTCAAATCTGTTGTTATTCAAATAATTGGAGTCTTTGGCTACTTTTCTCTTAAGCAAATTTGTAACAATACTTTAAAAAAATGCAACAATACAAAATCCTTTTAGAGATTAAATTAAAACATTTTACCAACGTAGCAATGTTTCCCAAAAATATGAATGCAGTTTCGCTAATCCAATTTAAATTATGGAGTATTTCCCAGCTTTCTTTTGCATTAACTTAAGGCTTCGCATACTAAGTGGTAAAGCAAACACAAAACTACAAAGAAAAATTTACAAAAAAATAATGGTTTCCTCTTTAACTTCATTACGCCGGCATCAGAAATGGGCAAAATCCAGTTAAAATTTATTCCAGCGCCGCGTTCGTGATACGAAATTTAAATTTCTGAATATTTTCAAATTCTAGCATCTGTGATGACTGGTGCATTAGCTGCATACGAAACTAGATCCCGAGAAACATATCTTCCTGCATTCAAATATTTTGTGGCTTTTGCAGTTTTCTGCAATATTTTCGTACCAATAAAGCGCGCCCGGAGAATGCCCGTGACAGCGACAACAGGGGGATTGGTATTAAAATATAAAGTATTTCTTAGAGAAAGAGAGAGAGAGAGTAACAGGGAATATGTTTTTTGTCTTTTTTTTCCCTTGTATGTGAAAAATGCTTCTAGTGGATTTAAATTAAATTTTCTTTAGTCCGTATATTTGTAGGAAAGCAACATGCAATATGTATATCTATTTTTTATATGAGAATTTTTTTTCTCCGCTTTTTGTGCATGTTAAAGAATTGGTACATTTTTTTTTAAGATGGAAAGTTTTCTTAACATTAAATTTACATTATGACTTCTCGTCTTACTGTGAACATTATATTTTATTATAATACTCATTTATGTTTGAATGAATCTAATTTTCTTTCTTGTATGTAATACACATTACATATTTTGTATATTTTATTACTAAAATGAAAGATGTAACTTTTCCCGTTTAAAAAAGGGATATTCATAAAATCTTTCGATATTTTCAGGACTTGATATATAATAAATGGTCATGGTCACGAACTCATAGTCGGCGTTGCTTCTATCGTGTCTTGTATTCATGGTAACCTAGTAGTTATGGTCACCAGTTCATGGCGTGGCCGCGGTAGCCTAGTGGTCAAGGTAATGGACTCGTAAATGACGTGTTATGAGTTCGAGCCCAGTTCCACTGTAGACCCTCTATATAGGGGAGTGATGCACGTTAAATCTGTCGAGAGCTCGAACGTCCTCCCATTGGAGTGTTGTGGTAGTTATGAGAGGGGTTACCAACTCAGGTGTCGTCCTCGTCACTTGAATATGGTTCGAAATTATGAGGTACATCGCCAAAAATTTACATTTCAGTGAAACATTGGGTGTTTATCAATTTCTAGAAATGAAAAAACAACCCCAGACTGTTTTCATGCAATTGTTTTGTATGAATTATGAGCTGAAAAATTTATACGAAACATTCAGTGTGTTCTACAACGTTTATCTGTCGTGTTACTTTGAGACATGGGAGAAATGTATATTCATCTAAAGAAGGTTTTGCATATTACAAAATTAGGCAAGGTATTTAGTTTTAAGATAAATTAAAAATTAATTCGTATTTTTAGTTGGTGGCCGCGGTATTCTAGTGGTAAAAGTCACGGACTCGTGGCTGGCATGTCTTGAGTTCGAGCCTGGTGCCGCTTAAGACCTGCCGTGTAGAGAGAACAAGACACGCTAAATCTGTCGAGGATCAAATGCCTCCCGTTGGTGTGATTTGGAAGTTAGGAGAATGGATGCCAGCTCGGGTGTCGTCCTCGTCACGTCACTTGACCATGTTTCAAAATTACATGTTCCATCGCCAATAGCCTTCGTGCAGCTTTGTAGTGCGACATAAATATAACTGTCTTTCTTTCGCTTCTTATTTTGAACTAGCTGGTATACCCGTTCTTTGCACGGGTGAATTGAAAAAATTAAATAATACAGACTGAAAAATTAAAGAAGTTTTTAATGAGTTAATTTTACGTGAATTTTAAACTAAACAACAAAAAAAACATGTTTGCTAAATTTTAAGTCTGTAGATATAATAGCTGATAAAAAAGATTTTTTTTATTTATAACGCCCCTTAACTCTCTTGTGGGTTGATTTTTGAAAACACATTCCTTCTGCTCAGTAAAAGTAACACATTGTTACAAATTTTGTGTAATAAACGCTTAAAATAGTGTAAATAATTTGTATCTGGATGTGTAATACGTTAATATTACTTTCTGATGCATTTATTTTATGTTAAACAGCTATTATACCCGCGACTTAATCCACGTGGAATTTAACAAAAAAGTGTTTATTGAATTCGTAGAGTTTACGGAAACTTATATAATAATTATGTATTCCACGTAAAGAAATACCTATGCTATAAGTTTAATGTCATTCTTCTCTCTACTTTATGAATCGATGTTTCTTTTTTGTTTTCTTTTCTTTTCTTTGTTTTTTGTTGAGCAAGGGTTGAGAGGGACGCATGACCTTTGACACTGTCGATGGGGTGAGGACTGTAAAATCATTAAGATCAAAGCACATGAATGGAAAATGTCGCGAGTGGCAGCAACCTAATCAAACAAAAAAGTTTGATATAACTAATAGAAATCGTTGAGCCTGAAGGCTCGCGAAATAAAATAATCCATACTGAATAAAAATAATCCCTATTTGAATCGGACATTGTTCACTATTTCATTGGTTTTAATTTTATTTTCGTGGAACCCTAATTTTTTTTTTCTAAAATAAAAGTAACCTAAGTTACTCCTTATAACATTAGCTATCTGCCAGTGAAAGTTCCGTCAAAATTGGTCCAGCCGTTTCAGAGATTAGCCGGAACAAACAAATAGACAGACGGACAAAAATTTTAAAAATTGATTTTTTCATATAAGTACGGTATATACTTTTAAATGCATGAAGTAAAAAGCTGTTAATTTTAAATTACAAACAGACACTTCATTTTTATTTATATGTATAGATCAGTTGTCAAAAGTCCTTTAGGTGTGGTCCATATAGATAAATACTTTTTTCTTTTTTTCAACTCCATAGTGTCTAATAATTTTATTTATAAATGTTTTAGTGTATATAATTTCACTTGCCTATAGTAAGTTTTCATTGTAATTCACAATCATTACATTAAAAAATATATATATTTAATAATCTATGTAACTCTGTATTTTTTAACCAGTTCTGTATTTTCAAATTGCTTTGGAAGAGAAATCTTACAAATTTGAAAAGACTTGGCACACATACTAAAAAAAGATCGATCTAAAGATACAAAGCGAAATTGTACGTGATATTCCTTTTTTTTTTTTTTTTTTTTTTTTGTACTGAAACGGAAATTGTACAATAACAAAAATACATTTCTTTATTTAAGTTTACTTCCGTAGAAATTTCCTTCCATTCCAAAAAATATTCCACCGAAAATAAAACTTAAAAGATTCTTACATCCTTTAAAAACTGCAAATCCTCAAAAACTTCCCAGCTCTCGCTACATACACACATACTTTGTAAATGCACTTTCTCTATAAAAGTGTATTTGTTTGAAAATCGACATAGTATATATCTCGCAGCTTAGCATTTTTCTTTTAAAAAAAAACTATGTTTTTCTTCTTACCTAACAGAGTCTGTTATTTTTGTGATTTTATCTTTCGCATTTTTTTTCTCCGAGTTTCAGAGTCGATAAGACGTTATTTCTCTTACGATAAATAGATCGACCCATATTTCCATTTCTAGGGCCCCCCCCCTTCCACTTTTGCAAAATCTCTTCAAGAATCCCAGTGGACGAGCGGTAAACAAGAAAATGTTTTTCCTTTGTTGCTTGGCGATGGTTTGCGGAAATTGGCTTTTTTAGATTCTGTCGTCAAAATAATAATAAAAAAAAAGTTATTTTTTTCCTCCTCTTTTCCCATCGAAAGGTGCTTGCTGCGTTACCGAAACACGAAAATAAGGATCCCGCAAAAAGAGTTATCGAACGGGATGTCTATCACAGTTCTCACCGAAAGAACTCGCCAAGTTGTTAAATTCTTGGCTTTGTGTTATTGATCGCCAAGGCGTCCATATTAACACGTTTCCTCTCGCCCCCTCTTTTTTTCTGTTGGATGTTTTATTTATCATCAATATTGGTTCCGTTTTTGAGTAAATGTTGCGAATCCTTTTGCAAACACGGGACAACTTTTTCTTGCGTTGAATTTTAGAGTACAGAAGTTTATATTACACTTTGATGGGAAAAAAATACATTTATTATCATACATTAAAATTTTTGTCTCTATTATGTGTTCTCTTAATCTTGTTGTACTCGGTAGTTCACTATTAGGGCATCTGAATGAATTTGAAGTTTTTTTACTTATTATTATTCTTTTTATATATATATATATATATTTATGTTTATCAGTTGAATAATATAACATTTATCAACTTGAAATAAGCATTTAAAAAGTTGTAACTTTCTATTTTAAATTTCTAACATTGCAAAGTTTACCTTGACGCCATCTGTGCTGTTCTGATTCAATTTTGTAAAATTATCGTATACATTAACTATCTTTCCAACACGCACGCTCATGATTCATGTTTTTGAAAATGTCGTTACTCTAGAACAGATATAGGGGTGTAATTCTTGTTGGGCGTTTAAGTGCAATATAATGCAGTTTTACTAAACAATACTAATGAAAAAAAAAGTCCAATTGAATAATACACTCACCTCCAAAAGAAAAGCACTGAGCGTAAAATGTTAATTTCCGTTAGCCAATCAGAATTAAAGAAGTTGAAATTCGCTGCAAAAGTAGAAGGAAGTATGCAATTCTGTTAGAAAAGGCCAATTATGATTTCACGTCGAGAAATACTCAAAAATATAAGAATACGGCATAAGAATACGGCACTATGAAGGGTTACACACAGGAGTTACTAAGAGCATTCGTACGATTTGTTTTCAAGCTAGATGTTTCTATGCCTTTCAGAAAACGAATGGAAGATTCTGAGCCTTGGCAGGCTGTCAGACGCATTGGAAGCAGGACAGTCTATTATACATGTGTCTTATTTCTTTGGCGTTCATCATTCCCGTCATTTTACGATTATGGAAACAATTCTAAACCAGCCAAACAGTTGTCCAAAGACATGTAGCAGGTCGTCCAAGAGTTACGAACCTCTTGGAAGATAAATATATTGCTGTGTAGCCAAGCAGAACCGAAGATCCACCTCCACACGTGTGACTTTAATGGGTGCAGCGGTCATTGGAAAGACGATATCTGCCACTACTTTTCGTCGAAAACTGCACTTGAATGTTCTATATGCCCGGATGTGTGCCACGAGTTTGTGTTCCTTTATCCGTTTACTCCAGAGAAGCACGATTAAAGTGGGACCTCCAACCTGTGAATTGGACTGTGTCTGATTGGAACAACGTTATGTTCATAGATGAGTCCAGATTTGCCTCACAACCCGATGATTAGCGTGTAAGGGTCTGTATATATATATAAGGACCAAGGCACACGTGCACACAATCGCCCGGAGAACACCGAACATCATACATTCTACGGTGGAAACATCATGGTCTGGGCAAAGATTTCATTGAGATATCGTGAGCACATCTAGAGGCGCGGTGCCTTAACGGCTGTATGATATCGAGATGAAGTTCTAATCCCCATTCTGAAACTGTACGCTGCAGCAGTTGGTTTTTCGTTCGTTTTAATAGACGATAATTCGAATCCCATACATCAGCCAACGTTGACGACTTGTTGAAAAGTGAGGGGATTGCGTGTATGGAGTGGCCGGGCTCACTCGCCGGGACCTTAATTCTATTGAAAATCTTTAGTATGCCCTCGACTGTGTTGAATATTAGACGTTTCCTGCCTCCAGCCTCTCTCAAAGACTTAGAAACTGCCTTGCAGGAGAAATAACGATTACTGGACTCTGCATTGGTGGATCACCTCGTTACAAGCCTGATCACACGCTGTACACTTTGTATGAAGAGGTAGTAGGTTCACATACGTTAGTAATGGGATTTTTTTACATTTAAACGTCATATTATCTTGTTAATGACACAAATGTGACGTTATCTTATAAATTATGGAACTTCAATGTATTTTTTTTTATCTCTGTTTGTAATTCTTTGTTTTTTTCCAGCAATAAACATTAAGTTACCTACTTGCTGCGTTTTGAGTCAATCAAAGCAGTACTTCTCCATTTTTTCATATTTTACTTCTCCGTGTTTGACTTTTGAAAGTGAATGTAGATGTAACAGTGCAATCTTATTGAATAATTAATGTAACAATGAGGTGTCTTATTGAATAATT
>BMAV01007172.1:318100-329133 GCA_019973955.1 Trichonephila inaurata madagascariensis
TGAGATTTTTAATATCGAGGTTTCATCATCTGTTTTAAATCCCGATCCCCGCCCCTTACCTCCCAGAAAGGATCATAAAAATGCCGAATGTGTATATATAAAAGTGTTTTAAAATATTTTTTTAAAAATAATTTTTTTTTTTAATTTCCCTTAGAAAGAATATTTTGTATCTCATATTTGTTTTCATAGGAATATTAACTTGCAAGTGAAGTTTAAAATGCCCTTCAAGATTTTTTCAAAGGCATAAAAATATTACTTTCATCTTGCATCCGCTTAGGATTATGTTTTAATACATAGTTTCGTCAAAAGGAAGGATATAAAATTCTGTAAAAATTGTTTATTTTTAAATAATGGAAAGAATAATATAATCCTATATATATAGTCAAAATAAATCCCTGCAAGATAAATATTTATTTAAACATTCTTGTTATCGCTTAGTATTACATTTGAATAAATATATTGTTTTTCAATATTATTTAAGATATTATAACGTTTCTCGTATTCACACTTTTTATATTATCTATATACAGGGTGTTCGAAAAAGATTGTTCCTTTTTTAAAAAAAATTTCTCTCGTTTCTCTGAGGTACTATTGGAATGTCTTATGATCTCAGAAGTTAGGCAATGTATCAAAGTTTTTTTTTGATTTTTTATCAAAGTTGTACCTTACAAAGATTTAGTTATGGACGCCATTCGTGATACCGCAGACATCTAGACGATACTCCATTTTCGTCCATACTCGCACCAACATGTCTATTGTAATGGCAGAAAAAGAATGTACTATTTTTTTTTCTTTATTTGTTCTGGGTACCCAGGGTGTAGAGAGTGGTGAAAATTGACCTGAAAGCTTTTAGATACTCCAAAGAAGGATTGCCGAACTCTATCAACTGTTTCCTCCAAACGCGCTTTTGCTTTGGTAAAAGGCAACCTGTCTCCATTTGTATGCCGACTTTTAAAGTTCTTGTCCGATAAATCGACTCCAAATTGTCACTGTAAGTTGCGTTGAACTGTGATAACAGACATTGTTTTTGCGTATTCCACAGCACAAAAGGCCTTCTGTGGTTTAGTGGGCGCCATGTTGACAATTTTGTGAACATAAGAAAGGCCTATATTTCAAAACTTCGACTATCTAGTAGCTTTCAGGCCAGTTTTCGCTACTCTACATACTGGGTACCTAGAAAAAATTAAAGAAAAAGGGTATAAAATCTTTGTCTGCCGTTGCAAGAGAAATGTTGGTACGAGTATGGCCTGAATTGGAGTATCGCGTAGATATCTGCCGTGTCGCGAAGGGCTCCCATATTGAATCTTTGTAAGGTTCATCTTTGGTACAAAAAGAAAACATTTGAAAGATTACCTGACTTCTGGTATAATAAAACATTCCAATAGTACCTCAGAGAAACTAGAGAAAATTTTTTAAAAAGGTACAATCATTTTCGGACACCCTGTATATAAGAGACTCACTCACTCGTGACGATATTTCCGGAACTATTAGACCTACATATTTGAAATTAGGTAGGCATGTTCCTATCATTTAGTAGAAATCCGCTGAGAATGGATTTTGTGAAAATCGACCCCTCAAGGAACGTTGCGAGAGGTTAAAGGGCGTTTTGGAACTATTAAACCTACAGACTTGAAATTTGACAGGTTTATTTGTTTTGTTAAGGAGATGTATGTTACAAAAGGAGTTTCGTAAAAATCGACCCCCCAAAAGGTGTTGCGAGTGGTTAAGGGGTATTATAGATATCCCCGTTTTGGAACTGTTAGACCTACTGACTTGAAATTTGAGTCATATTCCTGTCATGAAGTAGACAAAGACGATTTTTATGAAAATCGACCCCCAAGGTTGGGCTGTGGAGGGTTAAGGGGCATTTATAAACATTCCCGTTTTTGAACTATTAGACCTACAGACTTGAAATTTGGTAGGCATGTTAATATTCCTATAAAAATATAAGTCCAAGAGGAAAATTAAGGCGTTCAAACTATTTCTTTAATAGTTTTTTTTATAAAGAAAACTAAAAATTCATTTTTAATGGCAATTAAAATAAAATTCCTGAACTTAAATACTCGTTTAAATTTCCTTATCATTTTTGGATTCCCTTTTTTTGATGTATCTATTTGTCCCTGATCACACATTTAATTTCATTAAGGTATCTAACTACCCTAAAATCATGATTTGTGTTCAAAGTTGACAAATTTTTTTATGGTTTTATTTTATAGGCCATCTTATTAGTTTAATAAAAATAGCAAGTTTTTTTATTTTCCATTTACTAGAACAAAAACAACACTTCTTTTAGAAAGCAGATGCCATAACTTTACACAATATGCCAAATTTTAAAATGCGTTTTACTCGAAATGTGTTTTAATTCTCGAAAAACTCAAACGGGGACAGCAACTGCTCAAAAAGATTTGAAAAAAATTTGCTGAAATTTTTTGTGTATGTTTTTGTATAACAGCAGAAGTGTTTTGACCTTCAGATTTATCAATCACTGTTTTATTTCAAAATTTACAGTCCTTTATATGAATATAATCACTGTTTTTTTAAGCAATTTCATATAGTCACTATGATAAAGTGCTCTAGTTTTTGTAAAAAGTTAAAAAATCTCTTATCCTGAAGGTCATTTCAAACATGAATAACAAAGAAACACATCAAAATTGAAAAACTGAGAATTTCTTCCTAAAATTTTTGTACAGAGCGGACCCCGTTTATGTAACTTTTTATACATTTTCACCCGTTTTTTTCCATTTTAATAGCTATAAAATTTTTGTTGTTGTCAATTTTGGAATTTTTTTCCTTAAAATATACTGAATAAATCTAAAAATCACAAAAAAAAAAATCCCTATATCTCCATTTTTTCAAAAAAAAGTTGTCGTAAGTAGTCGGATACCTCAACTCATACAACATCGACATTTCAATAATATTGTTGACTTAAAACTGTATAACTTATCCACATAAAAGCTCATTTATTATTGAAACCAGAGATATCTGAAAGATTAGAAAAGTTTAACTTTTTAAACTCCAAGTCAATTTTCAAACATTTGGTGCAAGATTGAAATATTAAATCTATTAGATATCGTGTGCTATATATCATAAGTGCCAGCAATTGTTTCTTATCTCGCGCTCTTGACGAATGTACTTATCAATATTTCATAAGTCGGCATATCCTTATAACGATATCCATTAAACTAATAGATCCATTTAAAATATTAATTGTAATGTGTCGTCATATATTGATCTAGCATCTTGCTCTCTCTGTTCTGCTAAGATTACTTTAAAATCGAATAATTTTATTGATATAATCCTTATTAATATACGTTTCGCCATGACCTGGTGGTTTGAGGCTTCATCATATTAAGAGAGTTGAGTTTAGATTAGTTTTAACTGACACGCGAATTTGGTTTAAATAATGAGGTCTTTCAAAACAATAGTTCTTGTATAACTCTAGAAATTTGTTAATTGAAATCATTAGTAATTTAAGTTGATTAAGCTCAAGTAAGCTCTTAAGATTTATTTTTCTGTTAATAGTTTTGATACGTCCTGTGGAATTTTTAAAATCGGTGTACTATATGCGAGGTTAAGTTAAAAGTCATAAACTTATATTGTTCATTCTTTCAGTTGTATTTCTAGGATGCTATAGCCTAGTTCAGCGATACTCCACCTGAGGGCCGCATGCGGCCCACCGAGCCTTTTTAAGTGGCCCGGTCATGGCCCATTGCTCGGAGAACATTGTATTAAATATTTGGTGGAAAATTCTTTGTCAAGAAATCAAATATATCAATTTTGCTTTTTGCTGTCGGTGTCGTACGTGTACAAATTCACATTATTTTTCTATTTGGAACGGTTATGGTTAGTGATAACAGACAACAGTGGAGTAACGACAATTTTATGGGTGGAACTAATTTTCAACTATCTTTCATATTGTTACGAATTTTGTGCAAATAGTGTAAATAATTTGTATTTGAGTGTTAAATGCATTTATATGACTATGTTATGTTTATTTCACATGTTAAAATTGTACCATTCACAAGCAATGCCGACCCTTACGTTATAATGGCGATCCAATGAGAACTTGGCGAAATCTTGGCGGTAGAGCCAAGTTGGCATCATTTTTGGCGACCAAGTTGGTGGCCAATTTGGCGATTTTGGCGTCATTGGCGACCATGTTGGCGAGTTCAGAATCCTCCGGAATCTTCTAGAAAGTAGTAGATCTCTCCACTAGTGTCACGTTCAATGACACGAGCTGGTTATATTTCTGGAAGTTTCTGTCGCGCCTATAAATGAGATGCTCGCCGGGACGGCGAGGAGTCTGGATTAAACCAGCGAGTAGTGAGGATTTTTTTGATTAGCTCGGCTGTGCTTGTGAATAATCTTTACTTACGTGTATTTTTTTTAAACACTGTTATTGTGTTTGATTGCTGTGTTGAAGGTGTGAAGACCTTTGGATATTTACTCTGTGAATATCGCTGCTGAATCCTGTATTTAAAGGATTGGATTTTTGATAATAAATTCGTATCGCTCTTAAAGGACTGTTTATTTCTTTGTGATTGTTTTGCATAAAATCCCCGAACCCTCGGATCTACGTAACAATATCTTACAAGCGAAAACTTTTCGAAGAAAATATATCTTTTCAAGACGATTGGATCAGTAATTTGATTTGTCACGGATGTTCTATATTTAAAAAATACCAATAAACAGGAATCATTCATTGGCACTTTTTCAAGAGGTGATAAATAGGCTTTCTTGAATAATCTTTGCAACAGCACCGAAGTGTTTTGTCAGTGGTAATATCACAACGGTAACAAAGACATCCTTTGAAGTTTGTTATATTATTGGTAATTATATGAAACCGTTTACTGATGCTGAAATTGTGAAGTTGGCTTTCTTTTCAAAATTTTTTGTATAAATAATATGTTGACTGTACATGCATTTTTGTTTAAATGTAGAATTGATATTTTATTAAAAGTAACATTTCATGTAAAGCAGATCTCGCTTAGCTGATTTTAGACTGCGTTGCATTTGAACCCGTCCCATACCATTTCAATATATAAAAGGAGGGGGACTGCCATCCAAACGAGATAGTGGTTAGGGACGCTGACTGCTGCACAATAGGGCCTGGGTTCGAATACTGGTGAAGATGTTTGAAAATGAATACTGCCTTTGTGGCATGGAGGCACTCTAAATATTCGGTGAGCCGAACGTTCTCTCGAGAGGTGGGTGATAGAGTAAGAGAGGTAGTATATCTCCGGATCACCCCCGGGGATTATCCCTCGAAATCGTGTTTTCACCTGCATGATGCTCACAGCTGCGTCGAAATCGACTGCCGTATTCTAACCCCACCCGACCGTGCCACGAGTGGATTCTTGAGTTTCGGTCTGATGTTACTGTCGATCGGGTGGGGTAAGGGAAAACAGGGAGGTGATTTTTAATTTTAGAAAAAGTCATGTTTTTTACATGAAATCGAGACATTTTGTTTAATACTGACGTCTTACTCTTTTTTTTGATTTTATGACATCAGATACATTTAAAATAAATGTAAATTTTGTTTCAACCTACAAATTACTTTGTTTTATTTAAAATATTAACTAAGATACACATCGTATCAGCACATAGGGACTCATGCATATGTGTTTGAAACATTTGCTAAATTATCTGCTATGTTCTATCTTGCTTTAGAAATTATAATTCCCCTCTCTCATCTATCTTAACGTTTTAAAACCCTTGTTTAACCACTAGCGATTATCCCTTACCATTAGATAAACGACTGAATCTTTTAGGAAAACATTCTAAAAGGGAAAAAAAAAAGTGTAATAACAAAAAATAAATTCCTTCAAATTTCTCTCATCTGCCCAATTTGAGTCCTCTCCCTTTTACAGCTGTACGAGGAGAGGATTACTTTTTAATTACTCATTTGCATCCCAAAAATGCAAATTTTTCTTTTACTTCTTTCTCCACCCCATAGCGCGTCTTCACCACTGGATCTAGAATCTTAATCTCGCTCGATTTGTACCAGGGCTTCGTGCCTCCCTCGTTCGAGTTACTAATGCGACGTGCTTAATCCTGCAAAGTGGTTGGGAATTTGTCGCTTAGAAGAGGAGGTGGCGAAGAGGATCAAAATTAGGGAGATTAATTTCGTCTGCCTTTTCAAGCGATGTTAAAAATGTCCCTCATTCCCTGCTTAATTCCCTCTCTATTTTGTGGACCTATCGCGAAATCCACTTCCCCGATTTTTTTATATCTTTTTTTTCCCTCTCTTTACTCCTAAATGCTCGCAACAAAACTCCTGGAAAATTTGCATGCTTTTCCAAATTACACCCCGTTTATTCTCCAGCCATTATGCCGTCGTAAAGAATTAACTGGCTTTTATAATTAAAACTTTCCAGCCTCCTTTGCGTCTGTAGCAACTTTATCCGGTATCTGTGTCGTTCCTAAGTTGGGGGAAGTTGTTAGGGAAAAAGGAATTAAGGATAGGGATAAAAAAAAAAAAAGAAGAAATATATAAAGACATTAAAACGAGATTAATACCGAAAGAAAAAAAAAAGAAAGAAGTTTTATAACGAAATGCTAATCAGTTACCATGGCGGGATAAATCTCCGGTAAAAAGGAAAACCGTGTCGAATTGAGAGGAAAGTGACATTCCATTAAACGATGTCGGGAGGGAGGAAAAAAAAAGGAAAAATCCCGGAAGAGGGAGAACGAAAAATGGGAAAACCGATTTTATGACACGTAGTTACCAGTAGGATGCGGTGTGGGGAGATCGGTTCTTGGGACCGTAAAGGCAATTACCGTAAATTTACTTATAATCGGGTGCTGTGTCCCAATTAAAGCATGCCGCTGATATCTCACTTTTTTTTTTTCCTTTTTTATTTTTCCCTTTTTAGTGAGTCCTGTTTTCTCGAGAAATGAAGATGACTGATATCGAGTTAGGTTTCTTGTGTATGTTTTAATTTGGGTGGGAGGAGGGAGAAGTGTGATGGTGAAAGTTGCTCGTAAAATTTTGTCGGCGGGAGCTATATTTGCGTGTCGAAAAATTCTGGAGTAATGTGATAGTTTGTTTTCTCACCCTTGGTTTTATTAGTGTTCTGCAGTGCAGAGGTTCCTAAACTTATTTTGTAACTTATTTTGTTGCTCCTTGATTATATCCTCAAGCCTTGATGTTCTGAATAAGAAAAATTAATGTATTGCCAAAATGCTTGAGATTTTCCAGTGATCTAGATTCATGCCTTTTATTTATGGAGCAGAATTTACCTTTTTTAAGGAGAAGTTTAGTGTAACTCCTTCTGTAACTGTTGTGATACATCGTAAAATATATTGGCGTACTCTAAGGGCTACACCTCAATGTAATGAACTGAATAATTTCTGACCTTATTGGATTATTATATATTGTTACGTGATTGGTTGTCTTTCAAATTTAAGAAAGGGGTCAGCAATTGAAAGGTTGGTTCTTAGTAAAGATCGGCTAACAGTGTAAGTCAACAAATGTAATCATATCAAATGATGCATTTTTTATCAAACAATTCAAATATATTAAAAAACAAAAAGTTTTCATCTAAAGTTTTTGTAGTTATATTCAGTAGAAGAGTTGATCTGCATACTGTTAGCCAATTTTGACAGAGTAAATAGTTATTTATTCTGTAACCTTTCTGTAATTAAGACAGATTTACTTAACAGGAGATTATTAACACATTCGTATAAATCCACTACAACACATATTCAAAATTCAGACACATATTGGACAAAGTTATAATTTCTCATAATGCAAATGAAACGCACAGTCTCTGTCAAATGTTTGACTTTAATTTTGCTTCTTTGCATTGTCTTTTTATAAACTTCAAAGACTCTTGTAGGACTCCTTTTCTTTATCTTCTCTTTTGTCTGTAGAATTGTCTAGTGAAATAATTACTCTAGAACAGGGGTAAGCAAACTTTTCCACGGTACGGGCTTCTAATCTTTTCAAGGTGTTGCGATCTACCCAGTGGTGTAGGTGTGTGGTTAGGTAGTAATATAAATACTGAATATGTGTGTGTGTACACTTTTATATAACTAAAACACAAGTAAAAAAGCTCACTTTTAAAACTGCGTTTATAGCAAAATGCAAGATACAAACATAATAATAATAGTAACAAATTTAATCATATCAAATGATGCATTTATTATCGAACAATTCAAATATGTTAAATAATAAAAGATTTTCATCTAAAGTTAGTTTTTGTAGTTATAGTCAGTAGAAGAGATAATCTGCAGCTAATCTTGAATATTTCGGTTTATAGTTATTGTTAATTTTCAGGCGGTCACTCCAAAATGCTTTGGTGGCCGATCGCGATCGACTTAATGCCCCCTCCCCTGCTCTAGAACCTTATCTCTTATAGGTATATCTGTTTTTGTCGCTAAATTTCGTGATCAAATTTATCGCCATTATCATTCCTATTAATTTACTATTACAGAACAAACCCTTAGTCTGCAAACGACCTTTCGGGGTCGCAATACTGTTAACCGAATGGAGACCAAAATTTTCATTACAATATCGTATCCGTTTTACTATCAAGATAGTATTGTTTGATTTTTTTACATATAAATTGTTCTAGAAAAAGAAATGTGTATGTTTATTAGTATATTAATGTGCCTTGTAAAATTAATTTGGGTTTTGTTTAAAACGCATAGATAATACTATTATGTTTAATATTCTAGTACGATTTAATGTGATCTATAATACAATAGTTGATCTCGCCATACTTTGTCTCTTATTAGGTAATACGTCTTAAATGCGAAGATTAATGTTGCAATTAGTTCTATTACGGAATGTTTATGTTGAGAAAGTTTTCACTCTGTCATTAAGATTAATGTAACTGGGTTTTTTTGTTTGCTGATTAGCTAAATTTTTGCATACTGTGTAGCGACTGTGGTTTTTTTTTGTTTTTTTTGTAAATGTAAAATAATGCTAATTTAGAATAATATGTACAATTATCTTACGATGCTTTTGTAAAAATACTGTAAGATAAACAAAGTAGTAGTTGCATTTAATTTAGAAGGGGAAAAAATCGCGGGTGTTACTAATATGTATAATATTTATATAGTAAAGCGGTAATTATTTTTATCTAAAATGATTTTTTTTATCTATAATGATTTTTTTTATCTATAATTTTTTTTTCTATTTGTAGCAGTTTTTTTGCTGTAATAATTATTCCAATTTTTAGTGTTTGAAGAGAGAAAAAAAATCTTGTTCTTAAATTTCCTGCTGAGTTCTTTGTATTTACTTTGAAGATAAGGTTCCACAAATCTTTTTTGCAACTTTGTTTTTGTCTTTTGGCGCAGTAATAATAAATAATTTTAATCTTATATGAATTCTTAGATTTTAAAGTTTAAGTTATGAACTGTTTAACAAATAAGTTAATTTTAAATGATTCTTTATGTAATGGAAAAAGAGGGCCTTTTTTAGAATGTGACATATTATCTTCAGTTCATTATACTAAATTTTTTAAGGATTTAATAGAAGCATGGCGTTATATATATAAATATATGTTATACCTGAACTTTTTAGGGTCTGTTCGAAATGTTTTAATTCATATTTTTATAATTCTTAAGTTATATAGAGTGCTTATCCTTTTTTAACACACTTCAGAAAAATTTTAAGAAATTTTAATGTTGTCCTTTTTTTTTTTTTTTTTTAAGTGTTTTCTTTAAGAAGTGTTTCTTTAACTATAATTTCGGTTGATTTGAAAAAATGAAAATATGAATATACAAGCGTCCTTCGTATAACACAGTGATTCCCAAAGTGGTCTATGGTTCAGCCAAAAATAATTTGGGGGGTCCATGTGGTTTGAAGAGGGGTCTACGATAGTAACTCTCATTAAAGCAGATCGTGACTATAACTTTAAAAGAAAATTTAATCGAAGTTTACCTATTTAATAGATTTATTTACTAAATTTAATGAGGTTAATTTGCCGTTACAAGGAGACAGCACAAATTTTATTTTTAAACAAGAACCATTTCAGCGTTCCTTTCCAGAATTAAGCTAAAGAAGTATAATACTAGAGGTCACGAATTTTCTCACTTTCTCAATTGGCGACAGACATTCGGCCAAGAAAATGACGTTTTAACTAACGTTCGACATTTAAATGCCTTGGATTCAGATATTTTGAAACTAGGTTTGAGAATGCTTTAACTATGGTTATAACCACAGTAGGCAATGAACTCACATGGTCACATTAAAAAAAAATGGGCATCTTAAAGTAAAATTTAGAAACGGATGTCAGCAATTTTGGCTATAAAAAGACATGCTTGTTATTTATCCAAAATTAAGAAGTATTGGGAAAAATTTTTTTAATTGTTTTTCCTAATGAGGAGTTTCAGTGTGGTTGCCAATCTCCTAAATAAAAAAAAAGAAATAAAGAAAGGACTGGACTCTACTAACCGAGGAGATTTAAGGTTAAATCTGACACAAGATTGATGCCAAATGTTGAAAATTTGGTAATGAAGGACCAGAATCATCCCTTCTCTATTACAAACATTTGTTTGTTATTCAGTTATTTTATGTATTAATTAAATTTTACTTTAATTAGCATGTGTTTCTTATGTTTTAAAATCTATACTTCATTAGATTTAGAAATTTAAATCTTTAAAAATAAGTAGCTCTATTTACCAGGGGTGGCGAACATTTTTGGATCAACGTGCCATTTTTTTCTAAAGAAGTGTTTAATGAGGTATAGACGTGCCGTCAAATTATTTTGAGTTGTGATTCTTGCGAAAATAATAAAACTAAATACTCTAACAACTCAAAACTTTATTTACAACGAAAAAATACATTTTACACTGTATAGTTGTAAATGTTTTAGTTATACGAGTGATTCAAATTAAAGAGTAACATTAGTGTGACTTTTTTTGTTACAGATTGGATGACAAGTAGCTTTTTAGGATTGTAAGATGTTCCTTTTAGTGGAATGCATGCTTAATTGCAGTTGCCAAATGGTTTCTAAGCAGTTAATTATTTTTGCTGTGGTTCATTTTTTTGTCAAGAGGATTTGTGATTTGTTTCAAAATGC
>BMAV01007172.1:331412-349918 GCA_019973955.1 Trichonephila inaurata madagascariensis
CCCCCCCCCCCCCCCTTGAAAAATTCCTGTGTGCACTACTGCCAAGTACAGTAAGAAAATGTTACAGAAAATATATCCAAACTATCTGAACTCTTAAAAAGTGCACCTCTAATTCAATTTTGGAAACAGCGTAAGACATAAAAAAAAAATAAAATTCGAAGGTTTGCACAGTACTTGGGTGTTTGTATTAATCGTGAGCTTGTTTGTACAGTTGAATGAAACCGAAAGTGCAATGCAGCCATTATCGTTACTTTTTTTGCTTTCATTATTAATATTGAGGAGAGAAAATTACTAGAAAGAGCCAAAAGAAAAAGAAAAGAAAAAGACGAATCCAGTGGACTTCATTTCTCTGGCACAACGGAAATTGGAGCAAGGAAAACAAGCCCTGAATATTAGTGAAGTCACGTAAAGTTGTTTCCCGACGAGAACCGGAGGTGTTCTCGCACGGCTGTGCTTATTGAAGACATTTATTTCACTCCCCCACAGTCCCCGATTCGTTTTTCTTTTACACTTTTCAAAGACTCGGCGTATGGGTTGAATCTTAACAAAACGGGATGATGAGTGAAGAAAGTATCTTTACTCCGAAAGTTACTATCTTTTTCTTTCAAACTCATCTTATTTCATTTCTGTGCTATTAAAGATCTAATTTGGCATTCTGAGCGTGCCTACTTTGAAAGCTTCTTGATAAATGTTTTGCTCAATTTGTATTCTTTGTACAGGAATTTTCGTAATTTAAAATTATACATGAGATGCATTTTTATGCATTTAAAATGTGATACACTTTAAGTAAACGTTACCTTTATCGCACTGCAATCTTATAATGTCTTTTTTTTTATTTCATTATTGTACATCACGCGAAAAAGCCTTGAACTTTTAATGTACTAATTTCAATAATCACGTCGTTTCTTCCTTGCACTTGGTTTCATTCTGTCATCATTAATTTGATTTCCTTATAAATTAAGGTTCCGCTCCATTGATAACGTTTTTGCAATTCGAAGAATAGAACCACTTTTGGAACATCAATCTTTAAATTTTTTTAAATATCACTCTTCTGATCTTCACCTTTTGATTCCTTATTATATACAGGGTGATTATAATTAAAGGTTCACTTTCAACATGCTGTAAAAAAATGAACCACTGGTCAGAATGACTTCGAATTTGAACTGAATATACTTGAAATAGAGAGAAATGGTATGGTATAAGAAAAAAAATCATTGGGTGCTTTTTATTTGGTTTTTGGCCAATTGCCAATTAAAAACCGATTTTTCCCATCCAGCTTAGTACAATCTTACCGTGGTGGATGGGCTTTTTATTAAAAGTGTTACAACTGTTGAATGTCTTTGAAGTCATATTTTCCGACAAAAAACGGAAACAGTCATGCACTTTGAACCAGTACAGCTGGTTTAATGTGCAGCTCATACAAAAGCAGTCTTGATTCGATTCAAAATGCGCTACAGCGCTATCTATTGATACGCTTTCTAACTTTTTTCCTCCCTGTGTTCAAGTGTTTTCTGCTGAAATTGGAAGTCATTCGGACAAGTGGCTTTTCCCCCCCGCATTTTGAAAGTGGAATTTAAATTGTAATCATCTTGCAGATATTAACTGTAACCATTTGAGGGAGGGGGTCTCCCCCCAAAATAAATTAAACACAATCCTCTTAGGATAAAATTTAAGCTATTAATAGTTATACTGTATTTTCAGATAATGCAACCCTTTTTATAGTTGGTATTTTTTTTTTTTAAATAAGAAAACTTAGAATCAATAGAGAAAGCAAATTTAATTACCTTTGAAAACTTAATCCATTTAAATAAAACAAAAAAATCACAATATTAAGTTTGTTAATTAAAGTAAATGCGTCTTTGAATAAATCTACATAAGAGAAAAAAAGCGACTCTTTCACTCATTATGAGGTCTTCTGAACTATAGACCTACCGACTTGAAACTTGGCAGGACTGAATTATCCCCATTCTATATGTGTTGACCCTGTGACAAATGCGTGGCGTTTGGTAATGCAGCTAGAAGGCATTTACATTAATCTATTCGGATGAGCTAATGTGGTTGGGAGTGTATTGAATCATTACATGCAGTGTTAGCTAGTTAGTTTATTTCTCAACCGAAACAAACTTTGCTGTGTCAAAAATGTTTGTGTGAGAAAAACAGAATAAAAGTCTTAAATAACTCAAGTACTCATATTAAAGTGTTTGCTCGCTTTACAATTGTTCTTAGCGTTTCTGGTTAATCCGTTATAAATTCCTTCGCACTATCCGTCCTTGCCCGTGTGTATCCTTTCCAGAAGACTTTGCTACACATTTAACATATTTACTTTTATTTACTATTATTTATTTATTTTTTGTGAGTACACTTCTTACTTCAAGTGTTTCTTGATTGTATTTTTAACTTTATGATGTATAATTATATATAAGTGTGTGCATTATTATTATTATGATGTGTTTATATGTTTGTGGTTAGGATTAAACTTTTATGCTCTTCAAAAATTCGTGCTATTTTAGAAAAGTGAAGCATTTAAGCTTTGATTTAACTTGTTGCGTTCCTTATACTTCCACTTTTGCTTGATCTACTTTAGAATTCTTAATTTTACCTTTCTATTTTTCTTTATGTGCGTCATTCGAATTTTTAATTTTTCTTATTTAAATTGTACTAATTCTTCAGTTGTGGCAAATCTAACTGTAATGACTTTGAATTACTTTCTAAAAGCTTCTGAATACAATAAACTAAACACAGTCCGTCGTGTTAAAAACTCCCTCAAGAAACTCTCTCTTGGTACAGCAGACCACGCGCTGTGCGTCGATCTAAAAACGAAGAAATTACCTTTCCTTCACACTCAGTTCATAGTACAACGCTTCGTGCCTCCAAAACAAGGGACTCTTCCGACCCCTAACCGTCTTGCTCGGAGGTCAACTACCTTCTCCCTAAAGAACAGTAACCCGCCTCCGTAGGTGCGTTGAAATGCGCCAAACATTCCATAATCTACCGTCAACAGTACCCAGACACTACACAAACAAAAAAAAATATAAGTGATAAAATAAAATAAATAAGTAAGCATTTTTTTCCTATTGATTTCTTTTACGAAAAATATAAATTGATTTTAAGTTTTAGCTACTGTCGGAGATTAAGTTCCGAACTGGTGACATTTCTTGTTTTTCGGAAACAAATACTGAGAAAAGTCCAAACAGAGTTTTATATTTGTTTATAATATGGTATGCTAAAATTTTAAAATTTCTTCAAAGTTGAATTTTTTTTTATTTTATTACAAAATAAATTATTAGCCTTAATACGTTTTAGTACATAAAGGAATACATTACATATATACTCATTTAAAATTTCACTTATTTAAATAGAAACGAGTAGCGTGTAATGTGTGTAATATGAAGGAGAAAAATTATATTAAGGGATATTTCTATTCTAAAGCAAGCTCGCAGTTGGGCTTTTTTTTACAATATGCAAACAAACGTTTATTAAAATTTATATGTACAAAACGTTGTTTTTATAAAATATTCCCTACTCCAATTTCAATGATTTCGTTGAAACAAAGCATCCTTAGACTTTTGACATTTTCCAAATTTAATTACGTATTGCTAACACGTTTTGAATCTGCACACTTTATTTATTTAAATAATTTATTAATAGTTCATTAATAAATAGCGTAACGGGAAAACTAGTTCAAAACGGGTTTGACGAAATTGACCACAAATTCATCTCCACCCGTTTTTGATGAGTTCAAGTGCTATCAAACTCGGTCAAGGGAATTATTGACCTGCCTTCTATACTGATATAGACGTTTGATTTAAATGGAGTTGCCACTCATGAACACCCACTGCGGGGTTTTTTTAATGTTCGAAATGTTATTTAGGAGTAGCCTTATCTCCTTTGTTTGTTCAATAACATCTCCATGCAAAGCTGAAATATTTTAGATCGGTGGAATAATAATAATAATAGCATGAAGGATTTTGGATTTTATCAATAGAAAGGAATTACACTCGTTCTATTAATTTATTTAGGGTGGAGTTTGGATTAGATATTTCGCTTGCGCCATATCACGATGTGTACAAGTGGTAAATGAAGGCAAACAGCTGTTAAGAATTTTTTTTTAAAAAAAATTATAGGTAGTTGCGTTTGTGTTAAATATTTTAAGTAGGGTGTTTTTGGACGTTCTGATTGGAGGTGCTAACAAATTTGTTCAGTTGTAAATTTAAAATTCAAAATTAGTGTTATAATATTTAGTAGAGATACATAAAGTATAATTGTAAAACTTCAGCACTTTGCAAATCAGGAGGAAAATACCTTGAAATTTTTATTTTTAAGGAAAGAACATAAACTATTGAATTTAATTATTAACATGCTTATTTACCTGAGAACTATCTTCCTGGGACTTTGAAGTGAAATACTATTAATAATAAATACAAATAATAATAATACTAATGTAACCAATAATACATATAATATAGGAAACACAAATTGAAACCATGGCAACGTTTCTTACATTATTCTTTTTTGAGGGAAATATTTCACGAATGGGCTTGATTCATGAAGTCACATGATAAAAACAAACACGTGTTTTCCATTGAATTCAAAACAAACATTGTACTTGTTCTATTTGTAAAACTCAGATAAAATTTCAAATTTCATATTTGGGTAAAGATGTTTAAATGCTAGGGGGAAAAAAATTCTTCAAAAAGATTTTTTTAATTTAAAAAAAAGTCGTATTTTATGCTTATACTTTTAAATAAAATGCATTTTGTATACATATGTACTATTTAAGTGAAAGTTTTTGCAAAGAGAGCAAAACTTGACAACACCGGAGCGCGTGAACTGATTAGTTGGAAACACAAGATAGTTTTTATCGTGTGACTATGACGTCACATGAGTTTTTGAATTGATTGACTAGAATCACGTGGCTTTCACTATCATGTGACTATGACGTCACATGAATTAACCTCATTGTGTAGTTACATAGACAGTTACTGCACGAGAGAGAATTGTTATCGAAATGTAAATAATGCATAATATTACCCAACAATTTTTTTTAAACTACAGAAATCAGTTTCATAATATTGCCATAAACTATGGTATACAATGCTTAATGTTTATGCAAATAATATTTATTAAGGCATTTAATGTTTATTTTATTAAATAATGCTTAAAACAATTAAAATAGTTATTTGCATAATGTAACCTATTTTGTTTAGAATTTTTATTTCGATTTGGAAGAATTTTAACTGTGTGTCTAATAGACATCAACCCCTTTTAAACGTATTAAATTTATATTAATTCTGACTCTGAAACTGTAATATTAACGTACTGTGTTATGTTACATGCACACATTTAATTTGCATCTACTTTTAGCAGTTATCTTCTATAAGTTAAGGCAGTCTTCTAAGAGTATTTATTTTTACTTAGTTTTTTCTTTCGTCATGTTTAACAAATGTGTAACGATGGTTTGTTTTTTTAACATCTAACATCAAATCAACACAAGGGCTATTAGCGATCAAATGTAGTTTTTGTAGTATAATTTTTTTTATATTCTAACCTGATCTTCTGGAAATTCAATCCCAGTTTGACTGAATTTTTAATACATATCGCACCACACCTGAACAAAGAGTTATTAATGATGTACTTCTTAATTTAGACTGTGAAGGACTGATAAAACTCGAGGTGCCTTTTTTTCCATTTGTATTTTTTCAACATTGAACTTTTAAGCTTCGTCGTATTCGACATGCAGGTGTTCCTCTTTTACCGGTTGTCAATTTTTAGTAGCATCGAGACTTAAACCACCTGCTGTTTATGAAACTGGGAAGCTCGATCATAAAGCTATTGCGGCCCTTCTTTGCAAGTTCTTTTTGTGTTAAAGATTTTGCAAAACGTTATTTTCTTTTCTAAATTTCTGACTATATTTTCATACAACAAAATATATATCCATTATTACAATATATTCGTAGTCATTATCCTTTTGTCATGCTGCTACCTGAAAAAGCAAAAACATTGAACACAAATGCATTGCTTTAATAATGAAAAGTTGTATGAGGCTCGCGCCTCTCTCGCGGGCACCTAGATGTGTGGGGAGAAGGGAAGAAACACTCGACATGATCCGACTAATCTATTTATTTCCACACAAAGAACAGACACAATTTCAATGAATAATAGTAAGAGAATGTCTCAGTGTTAACCGTGAAAGGGGAACAACGACAGTAAAACGCTAACAATTAAGAGACTATCAAACTCAATCTTTATCTTAATAAAGGATCAAACCTATCATCCGATTTTATCTAGACCGTGGCTTACCTTGTCACGAGTTCGAGCCCAATACCACTAAAGACCCGCCGTGTAGGGCAGCGATGCACGTTAAAACTGTCGACAGCTGAAACGTCCTCCCGTTGGTGTGGTGTGGTAGTTAGGAGAGGGGGTGCCAGCTCAGGTGTCGTCCACGTCACTTGACCATGGTTCAAAATTACGTGGTCCGTCGCCAAAAGCCCTCGTGTAGCTAAACAGTGCGACGTTAATAATCAATCAATCAACCAACCGATTTTATCTAATATCAAATAAATCCTAGTGAACAATCGTCACTTTAAAGTTTCCTCCTAATAAGAATAAAATCACTATAATTCTAATAATATACATTCAATAGCAATCTCACGTGGCTCGAGTATATCTTATCTCCTTCTCCCTTTCAAGCTAGAAAACTTCGCCTAGTTATAGTAAGTTAATTTACATATCACGATTCTCTTCTTCCGAAGGGTTAGTTGTGAATAACACGAATTGATAGCCCAAAGATTTCCCAAGAGGATTAGATGGTTAAACGCGTATAGATCCGTCACAAAGTAATTATATGACATAAAAGTATAGGCAATTCAGTCTGGATGTTAAAATATGCTGCTCTCTGTAAAGTAGCCGCGGTAGCATAGTAAGTCAAGGTAACGGACTGGTGGCGTGTGTCTTGAGTTCCAGCCTAGTGCCACTGAAAACCTGTCGTTTAGAGAGCCCGAGGCACGTTAAATCTGTCGAGGATCAAACGTCCTCCCGTTGGTGTGATGTGGAAGTTAGGAGAGGGGGTGCCAGCTCAGATGTCGACAAAAGCCCTCGAGTAGCTGAACAGTGTGACGTTAATATTTACTCGCTCGACTGAAAGGCAACTGAAAACCCACCAGGAGGAGTGATGTGCTTTAAATCTGTCTTGGTGAGTAAGTTTGAAAAGGGAGATACCAGCTCAGATGTCGTGGCTCAATATTACGAGGTCCGACGCCAACAACCCTCGTGTTTCCTCAAAGTGCGTTTTAAATTAAATATCTAATCAACCCAATCCAACCCAACTTTTGAAATATTTTTGACTATTGTAAAGACTCATTTTGAGTTTTCAGTTCTCTCGAAGAAATATTTAAGAATATTTTTAAGCCACACAGGTGAAATGGAATTCTGGAAAACCCCCTTCATTATTTTTCACTCTTTCGGATGCACCTTTTTTTCATTCAAATCGATGCTCTGGCTTAGGTTTGAGTAGGGGGAAAAATTTCCATAGGATTAGCATTGAACTCACGGATTCAAAATGGCTGGGTTCTCGTAAAATTCTAAATTCTACTCTGCACCCACACAGGCATACACAATATTTTCAAACTTAATTTTTATAATAAATTTAGGGCAGCCAATCTAGAGCCGTTTCACTTCACCCTCTCGACCAATAGCAAAGCAGTCACTCGTCTCAACTTCAGGACTCGCTT
Source organism: Trichonephila inaurata madagascariensis (assembly GCA_019973955.1). Taxonomy (NCBI): domain Eukaryota; kingdom Metazoa; phylum Arthropoda; class Arachnida; order Araneae; family Nephilidae; genus Trichonephila; species Trichonephila inaurata. Next base: position 339,143 of record BMAV01007172.1, read on the forward strand.
TTCTCCACTTAGTCACTCCCCCTTTCCACGTTCGATCCACCAATCAGGTAGCTTCCTATCAACATAGGACTAACACTTTCGTCAGGCACCAAAAAACATTCAGATATGGGATGCAGGATCACTTCGCGATCCAATTGCCCAGTGACGTCAAGCAAATCGTAGTCAGAAACCTTAAAACGAGACATATCATTTTTTTTTCCTATTGCCATTTTCGACGAAGACGAGCCGTTAGCTTCCTTGTTGCTTCCACGTGCGACCGTTAATAAACAATCAATCAATTCGATTAAGTTCGAATCGAATACAAAAACTTCATCGAAGAAGATAAAAAAAAAAACTAAATTATACCATCCGACAATGCCGAAACTTTTCCCACTTTTCCGGCGATCGAATTCCAAGACATTTGAATGAAAAGATTGAAAGTTAACTTTTTCATTCGCAATTCCATTTTCCTTTTAAAAACTTGAAGTAAAAAAAAAAGAAAGAAACCCACCTCCATTAAATTAATCAATTTTTCGGAAGCAGCAGCCATTTTTTCCCCCCTTCTCTTTCTAAAGTATCTCGTGAGAAAGTCGCCGATGTTGTGGATGAGTAATGTCCTTTTTTTTTTTTTTTTCCAGATGAAAAATAATGTTACGTTAATGACCAGAACCCCTTTTGTCTTGGCTTCCTGTTAATTGAGCGCGTAGGAAGGAAGTGACGTAACTTTAATAGCATTGTTCGTTAACTTCCGGTTCTTTATTTCGCGTATAGTCAACGACACTGTTTGTCTTGTTTCAGTTCGAAGGACTTAATTTAGTTTTGGTGTGGGAGACTTCTTTTATTTTCTTTATTAATGCGCTTGCGGGGTAATTAATATTTATCGAAATTTCATTTATTATGAAGTTGTCACGTGTTTTTTTTCTTCTTTTTTTTACCCCCTTGCTATCAGGCTTTTAATGTGTTATTTTTTCCTTCTAAATCTTGTTACTATGTTTATATTGTCATTTTTTTTTATTATTTAGTTGAATCCGTTAATTGAAGCTTTTTTTTTAATGTTATGAAAATGCTATTTTTTATGTAATGTATAAAATGAATTTTTGCCTTTTTAATTTCCTTCTAGAATTAAAATGTTTTTAAAAACTTTTATGGCAAAGAAAAATATAATGGATGAAAATAAATCTGATTAATCCTCTTTGTGCTTAAAATAACGACATTTCATTTAGTTTATCTATTTTTTAAAAAAATAATAATTGAATACAATTTTTTTAAAATCTAAATATGAATTTTTCGGCTTAGTTTAAAAGGAGAAAAAAAATAATAATTTAAGAATGCATAATTATTAAGCATCGTGTTTATAATAAAATGATGCAAACAACATTTACTAACAAATGAAAAATTGTATGCACAGTTTAACATTTTAAATTTATTTCCAAATTAAAAATTTAGTTTATTAAGGTATCCGACTACGTTCGAAACCATGATTTTAAAAAAGCGCATAAATGGATAATTTTCATGATATCTAGTGTCACTCAGATTAGAATACATGCACGAAATTGTTTTAAGGACATTTTGACAAAAAAAAAAAGCTATTTAAATACAATATTTTGGCAAAAAATTAACTTAGAATAATCTTTTTTCAAAATGTTCTCTTGTGAAAAATGCTTATATTATAATAATAATTTGCCTGTATATAGCTCAGACCTCTCTACAGAGGCTCCACTAGAATTTTTGAAAAATTCTCATTATTTTCAGATACCAAAAATTGAAGTAATTATCGGCGTTTTTTCCTTAAATTTGCTCTCCTTTGTTTTCGTAAAATATGGATAAACCCATTTCTAAGTTATATATTTCAAAAATTCTAGTTCAGCCTCTGTAGAGAGGTCTGAGCTATTTACAGGCAAAATATTATTATAATAGAAGCATTTTTAACAAAAGGAGAACATTTTGAAAAAAGATTATTCCAAGTTAATTTTTTGCCAAAATATAGTATTTAAATAATTTTTTTTTGTTAAAATGTCCTTTTAAAGCGATTATATACATGTATTTTAATTTAAGTGACACTAAATATCATAAAAATTATCCATTTATGCGCTTTTGCAAAATCACGGTCCCGAACGTAGTCGGATACCTTAAAATGAGTCAGCACATATAAAAACTTAGAGAAATTTCCCGTTTACTTAAAAATCGGAAATGTTATAATTATAAGAATATTATTATGTTAATAATGAGAATGTCTTTGTATTGAATCCAATGTAAGTGGCCGCGCTAAATTAGTGGTCATGGTAACAGACGCGTGGCCAGCGTGTCATGAGTTCGATCCCTAGTGCCACTGAAGACAAATGGCCGCGGCAGCCTAGTGGTCAAGTTAACGGACTCGTGATCGGCGTGTCATGAATTCGAATCTAGTATCGCTGAAGACCCGCCGTGTTGGGAAGCGTTGCAAGTTAAATCTGCTGAGAGCTCATACGGCCCTCCCTTTAGTGTGGTGTGGTAGTTAGGAGAGGGGATTGCCGGCTCAGGTGTCTTCTCGTGACTTGACCATGTTTCACAATTCCGAGGTCCGTCGTCAAAAGCTCTCGAGTAGCTAAATAGTGCGACGTTAATATTCATTCAGCTACTGAAGACCCGACGCTTAGAATGTGTTGTGGCCTAAAGTTCTCACGTTGGCGTAGTGGGGAAAAGAGAATGGAGTGCCAGCTGAGGTGTTCTCTTGGTCGCTTGATGGCCACTCAAAATTACGAGATCCGTCGCCAATGGTTCTCGTGTTGGTGTAAAGTGCGACTTTTAAACACGCACTCGCTGAATCCAATTTAATAAGAAAATTATATATAATCAAAAATTTGTTTTGAAAAATACCTAATTTTGATGATTATTGTTTATTCGTTCAAATATATTCATGGAACTGCAAGAAAGTTTACAAAAGCACACAAATTGTACCCGAAAATAGTATCAATATCCGGAATAAACCTTAATTGGAGTTATGAACTTAGTAAAGGCTCCTGTGTGTGTTATGCACTTAGACATACTTATGCGGTCCATCGCTATAAGCCCTCGTGTTATTTCAAGGGGGCGAATAAACGTTTTGACGAATACGACGTTAATAAACAATCAATAACACACCTGGAGGTTTTCATAAGGGAAATATTATTGAAACTGATTCATATAACCTCAAAATTAAGTTCCTTTTTTTTCAGAAAAGGTGTTTGTTATTCATTTTATTTATTTATTTTTTTACCATTTCCTTTTTAAAATTTTAATTTATGTCTCAAGCTATGGCAAACAAGAAATTGTACGGAATTTGAAGCATTTATTATTTGTTTACATCAAAAGATGTGTGGAAATTGTTTTAATGTTTGAAAGTGTGTGTGTACAAATATTTAAATGATATTTAGAAACCATGTTAATTTTGACTGCTACAATTTTTCCTTTTCTTGAATAATCAGTTTTATCCCAAGTTAAAAATAATATTTTTTTTTCTCATTTTTTAAAATTAATCCGTACTTAATAGCTTTTTTTTTAATTAATCTAATATTATATATTTCCTTTTAAAAATTTCAAAGAAATTTGTATTTAAGAGAAAATTAAATATTTTTCTATCATCCCTTTTCCTCCCTTTCATTCAGTATTAACTACTCTTATTTTTCTCTTTTTTTTTTATGTGGATAAAAGAGTTCGTTTTCACCGTTGTTTTAAATTTCGAGGTCCGTCGTCCATAGTTCTCGTGTCGCTATGTGGACCAACGTTAATGAACACTTGCTTTATATGGATGGGAGTAACTCGTGATGTAATGAAATTACTTTTTGCAAAAATTATGAACTTTTTGTTGGGAAAACACTTGGGTTTATTGAGCATAGGAAAAATAAAACAGATATATTTTAAAATAAAGACACCCATGTTTATTAGTAATAACACAGACTTTTCAGTTCGTTTCAAAGTTATAAGACTCTAGGTTTAAGACAGTTTTATGCCTTTAAGGTATCCGAATACGTTCGGAACCGTGATTTTGCAAAAGCGTATAGATGGATAATATTTATGATATTTAGTATCACTTAGCTTAGAAAATGTATACAAAATTGTTTTAAGAATAGTATTACAATAAAAAGTTATTTAAGTACAATATTTTGACAAAAAATGAACATAGAAGGACCCATTTTCAAAATAGTCTCCATTTATGAAAAATGCTTCTATTATAATAATATTTCGCCTGTATATAGCTCAGACCTCTGTACAGAGGCTCAACTAGAAGTTTTGAAATATTTAACTTAGAAGTGGATTTATTCATGTTTTACGACAACCGAGGGGAGAAATTTTAAGAAAAAACCGCCGATCATTATATTTTAATGGGTTGTAACTCTGAAAATAATGTGAATTTTTCAAAAATCATTGTTGAGCCTCTGTACAGAGGTCTGAGCTATAGACAGGCAAAATATTATTATAATAGAAGCATTTTTCACAAAAGAACATTTTGAAAAAAGTTCATTCTAAGTTAATTTTATGTCGAAATAGTGTATTTAAATAATTTTTTTTGTCAAAATGTCCTTATATATATAAAACAATTTTATACATGTATTCTAATTTAAGTGACACTAAATATTATGGAAAATTATCCATTTATGCGCTTTTCTAAAATCACGGTTCCGAACGTAGTCGGATACCTTAAGAAGAAGGGATTATTGGTCGTGCCTTTTAAGTAATCAGTCGCATTAGTACTGAATCCTTTCGATACGAGGATATTTCCATTCTGTGTAAACTCGATAATATTTAAACATCGTCCCCTCGATACGAATTCAGAGTTAGTTACAGGTAGCCTAAAATATTTTCTACATTATGTATTGGTACTCTTAATTCCATTAATAAAATATTTTTTACTGTACTATATCGCGGAAATTTTTGCGAATTTTTACTTTTTTCATTCATTAATGATTTGTAGAGCTAGTTTTTTAAAGTTTATTTAACTCATATCATTTGATTCGCCGTGTAGAGAGTGGACGTAGTAGTGTCATGAACTCGCGTCCGTCGGGTCATGAGTTTGAGCCCCAGTGCCACACTGAAGACCTGTCTTGATGCAAAATTCTCTTGTTGGCGAGTGGCCGCGGTAGCCGAGTGGTATAGGTATCGGATCGTGGCATGCCTTGTCACGAGTTCGAGCCCAGTACCACTAAAGACCCGCCGTGTAGGGCAGCGATGCACGTTAAATCTGTCGAGAGCTGAAACGTCCTCCCGTTGGTGTGGTGTGGTAGTTAGGAGAGGGGAGTGCCAGCTCAGGTGTCGTCCACGTCACTTGACCATGGTTCAAAATTACGTGGTCCGTCGCCAAAAGCCCTCGTGTAGCTGAACAGTGCGACGTTAATATTCAATCAATCAATCAATCTTGGCTTCGGCGTTCTAGGAATGCTGTTTATTCTAATATTTTAATTTGGTAATTTAATTTTTTAAAGATTATTAAGTTTTGTTTTATTGAAGTTGTGACTTTACGAGAATTTCTACTTATAATCCTCTTGGGGAATCTTTGGACCAGCAATCGTTTTATTTCACAGCAATCTCTTTAAAGAAGAAACCATGATATGCATATTAGCTAGTGTATTTATAGTTAAAGTTTAATAATTGGAGATTAGAAGGAAAAGAAGCGGAGTCGTTGATACGGTAAGGATCAGAATTTCGTCACGAGACTAAAGAACGGACTTTAACTATTGGAATAAATTAGGAAAGTTAGAATTATTAAGATAACATTGATTAAAGTTAAGATATTCGGATTTCGTTCGCTTATTCACATAAGGTTTGAGCTCTCGTTATATCACTCTTAAGTTTCCCTTTATAGTTTGCTTGTCTTGGAATATTATCTTTGTTAATAATAAATTGGATTTATCATGGTTAGTCTGAGTCATCCATCTTTACCTCCCACAGATTTAGGTCGATTAGATGACGAGTAAGCTTCCCCAGGGGGAGGCCATTACAAAGTTTATCGAATGTTATCAATAAACCAAGGAAAACACAAACTTGATCTCCGGAATTATTTGAATAACACCACACTCGCACCAGCAGTATCAGTATTATTACTATTATCATTTTTTACAATTGGATTCCCAACTCAGGTAGGGTCCTCGTCTTAACAGTGGTTCAAATTTACGAGGTCAACTTGCAACACAGCGTTGAAATGCCGTTTTTATGATTAATCAATAAAGAAATCATATCATGGCTTAAAAAAAGAATGACCAAATATGGTGGTAAGGGTACCAATTTCTTTTATTTGCAAAAGATGCTGCGCAGTTAAAGTTTTATAAAATTTTAACTAAGAGTGAAGGAAATGCATAAATATTCCGACTTATGCTACGTTCCATGCTTTGGCTATCCACTAGTTCATTACATTGGCTTCTAACTCATACTATAATCACTGCAGAAAAGTTCCGCTAATTTTACATAACTAATCCACATTTCTAATTCATTATGCATTCACGTACTTTTTATCCCCCTTCACTGACTTCTTAAACCATTCTGTACCAGAACGGTTACACTTTCAACACATTCCCACTGAATCCCAATTCAAAGCAAACAGGTACCGCGACTCATGGCTCATAAGCTATTCCACTCACTCGCCACGGGGTGGACGACGAAAAGGGGTTGTCGAGGAGGCACCAAGTGTCAAGGGAAGGAGGTAATCTGGTTGTACCCTCTCCCCTCGGAATGCCTAATCATGTAGGATCCCACACTTCTCATTTCGAATTCTGGCTCAACCACCTGTGTTATGCAAATGACTCCTTCTGCAGCATTTTGCATCTTGACTGGATGTGTCTTTTGTTTATAGAGGATTTAAGTTTCTTTTTTTGGCGCGGTTTCTTTCGCACAAACGGCGTGTGGCGTCTGAATATTAATTGGGAGATTACCTAATTGTGTTGGGGGGTGAGAGTGGATTCAGTATGTCCCGGTGCGTGTTTCTTTAAAAAGCGTTTATGCGTTTTGTGTGTACTTTTTTGGCTTTATCTCGATTTCGTGTTTGTTTTGTTTTATTGTAAGTTTTGAGAAACTTTTGCCCTAGTTTTTATTTTTTATTTTGATGAGATTTTTTTTGTGTGTGCTCCTTTTTCGGTTTTGCGATATGAAATGGGAAGTGGTAAGTTTTTAGTTGAGGTTAAAAATGACCTATCTTTCAGTAGTTCATTACTTACTCTGTTGTAAAGTAATGAAAATGCCTCTTTTTCGTCTTTATTACTGCTGAGATGCAGTTAAAGTTAAATTATTGCATTACTCTAGTTTTTAACGGTAATAAAAAGGAGATGTTCATCAATTTTATTTATAACGGGTATTAGTATGCTGATTTGGTAAGTGCGGTAATAAAACTAAAGTAATGCTACCCCGTTTTACTGAATGCATAATAAAAGGGATGTTTTTGTATATTTCAATAGAATTAATTAAATTTAATTTTGTATTATCCGTTATTTATTGTAAAATGTCTCTTATCTTTTCGTCCAGTTTCGTGTTTTTTTTATTGATTAATTAAAAAAAATGGGGAGAAGAATGAAAATGAAGTGCTGTTAATTCTAAACAAAGCGATCTGGATTGCCGACAAAATGTTTTATGAATCATTTTATAATAACCCAATTTCCTTTGTAACAGGCGATTCGAAACTTAGGTAAATTTTGATAAAAATTGGGAAACACACAAAAATATGAATTCGTATTTACCTCACGCTTGTGCTTTTACTACTTTACTTTGGTGAAATGCATTCAGATCTAGGTATGAAGAGTGATTACGTGAGGGATAAACCTTAAAATTGGAAAAGGGTGGATTCTTAGAATGCACTTCGAATGGTAGTCGAATGGTCGTGGTCACGAACTCGTGACCGGCATTGTTGCATCACGTGATGGCCGCGGTAGCCGAGTGGTCAAGGTATCGGATCGTGGCTGGCCTTGTCACGAGTTCGAGACCAGTACCCCTAAAGATCCGCCGTGTAGGGCAGCGAATGCACGTTAAATCTATCGAGAGCTGAAACGTCCTCCAGTTGGTGTGGTGTGGTAGTTAGGAGAGGGGAGTGCCAGCTCAGGTGTCGTTCAGGTCACTTGACCATGGTTCAAAATTACGAGGTCCTTCGCCAAAAGCCCTCCTGTAGCTGAACAGTGTGACGTTAATATTCACTCACTCACTTCATTACGTGTTGTAGTCCTAGTGCCGCTAAAGATCCACTGTGTAGAGAGCCGGATGTGTGTGTGTGTGTGCATGTTAAATCTCTCGTGGCCTACAGTCCTGACTTAGGCGTGGTGTGGAACTTTCGAGAGAAGAACGCCAGTTCACGAGTAGTATTTGTAACTTGACCCAAGTTCAAAATTATGAGGTCCGTCTCAAATAGCCCTAGTGTTACTTTGGAATGCGATGTTAATACAAAACCAAATTAAACCCAAAGCCTATTGCCGATGGATTTCCTAATTTTGAATCACGGGGGAACAAGTACGATACCTGAACTCAGTTTTCTAAACTTCCACACCACGCCAAACGCGAAGACTTTGAGCTTAAATTATCCGACTACGTTCGGAACCGTGACTTTGAAAAAGCGTATAAATGAATAATATTTGATATTTAGTGTCACTTAGATTAGAATACATGTATAAAATTGTTTTAAGAATGTTATTCCAATAAAAAATTATTTAAAATTCAATATTTTGATAAAAAATTGACAGAGTAACCAATTTTCAAAACATTCTCCTTTTATGAAAAATCCTTCTATAATAATAATATTTTGTCTGTATATAGCTCAGACCTCTCTACAGAGTTTGAAATATACAACTTAGAAGTGTGGATTTAACCACATTTTAGTAAAACAGAGTGGAGGAATTTTCAGAATAAAACGCCGATGATTATTTCAATTGGTAGTAACTCTGTAAATAATGTGAATTTTTCAAACATCGTAGTTCAGACTCTGGAGAAGTCTTTACTTTATATAAGCACAAAATATTATTATTATAGAAGCATTTTTTATAAAAAGAGAACGTTTTGAAAAAAGGGTTATTCGAAGTTAATTTTTTGCCAAAATATTGCATTTAAATATATTTTTTTTTTTGTCATAATGTCCTTAAAACAATTTTATACATGTATTCTAATCTAAGTCACATGTAATCTAATCTGATCACTGTACCAATGTATACTTAGTAATTTTTAGTATAACTTGTGTATTATTCCCTTTTAATATAACTCTACATTTTTGCTAGGAGGTGATAAAAGTGTCGAGCTCCAAATGCTGAAGATCAGTTTGAAAAAATCATTCAATTTAAATCAAGCTGTTCGATCGAATTCATTCTAAAATTTCTTCTTCATGATATTTTAAATAATTGCCGGTCGTAAAAATACATTTAATAGTTATTAAGGGAAGTTTTACCGAAAGTCTAAAAAAATTTCTGAATTTTTTAATTTCTTATATCAAAATATATATTTTTATATATACACACATATAGGTGAAGATCATGTAACAATAACATTATTTTAACTTGGAGTTTCTTTTTTTTTTTGTTTTTTTTTTTTTTTGTATAAGTTTGTATTCTAGTCAAAATACTGTACATTAGCTTACGTTTTCTTTCTTTTTTTTTGCATTTATTCTTTAAATCGAAATATTAATTGTAAAATGTATATGCGAAACATTTTTTGTGTGATTTTTTTTCCTCCTGATTAATTTGTTTTCCTTTTTTTTTCAGGTAAGAATTCAACTGTTTTTCTCTTGTAAAATGTAGAGCTAAAGAGTTTTTAAGAAACAGAAAATGTTTTCCTTGCTTTTTATTGAAGAGATGTTAAGTGAAAATATATGTATTGGTAAGGAGACAGGCATTTTTTTTTCTGATGTTTTTCCACAAAATTGAAAATAGTTGAAGATATAAATACCAATCAATTAGATCTAATAAAGGGAAAACCTACATTGAATACCTTGAGTGAAGACATTTACGAATCTTGGTTTGGAAAAAAAATTGTATCCTCACTCATATTTCTTCTATTTTTTTTTTTTTTTTTTGTTCCATTTAAAATCATCATAATTTAAATCACTGCTTAAATCAGAAAAAAATGGCATATAAATGCAATTTTATCTAGCTCTGATTTTTTTTTTCCGAAAAAAATAATTGAATTCATTGTTTGATAACTAAAAGGTCAAGCGTCATTTTCCATTATAAAAAAAATACATAAACGTTTTTCTCTATAAATTGAACAGAATTAGAAAGAAATGCTGACTTCTAATTTTAAAGCTGACAAAATGCTGTAATAAAACATTTGTAATTAAAAAGTCAATTATTAATTCCAAAACTCATTTTCATGTGCTTATCTTGACTTCATTTTAAATGCATGGAATCTGGAAACTTCAATTTTATTACTAATTAATTCCTTGTACCTTCCTATTTAACTAGCTCCCTTGGAGATTAGCTTTATCGAATTCAAACGTCGCGTAGCATTTGAATTATAGTAAAGAAGCATACATATATGTTTGAAACAATGATTAAGTCTGTTCTGATAGATGTAGATGAGTTCAAAAGGATATTTAACTGAACGTTAATGGTTATTTTAATTGTCTTATGCAAATTAATTTCAAATATGTGGTTTAGTGAAAAAAAAAAAAGAAAAGCTGTTTTCAAGTGCATTAACTTCGGAAATATTGCGGTTTTTCTGATGTATTTGCAGCATAAATTATCTTGCCTAATTTTAACGAAAAAATTTCTTCAAATTGTTTCGGAATATGTTCAAAAAACAAATGTTTCCAATTAAATTTTGTGACTAGTTTTATAATTTTGATAAAATATTTGACGGGATTGATTCATCGCATTGCAAGGG